>JACEFZ010020840.1:635000-845000 GCA_014155875.1 Cepaea nemoralis
TAAAGACGCTTGGGGACAACACACATCCTTGCCGTTCTCCTCTTGTTATCCTTATTTCTGCATCTATGTTACCAGTAAGTCTGATGTCCTTTCCGTCCTCTCCTATGTCTTGAAGGCATGTAATTGTCGTTCATGTTAAACTCTATCAAAGGTTTTCTTGTCTTCTATGAAACAGATCTATCTATTTTTCTGAACTTTTATGTATTTTTTAATTAGCATCCGCAAACAGATTATTGCTTCTATGATGCCGCTGTTTTTGCGGAACCCAAATTGTTTTTCAGCTACTTCATCATCTATGTAGTTTTAATTTTGTCTTGAACGACCTTGTTTAGTATCTGAGTTTTATGGCTCATTAAGCTAATAGTTATGTAATCCTCACAATCAACAGCTCTTGACTTCTTGGGTAGTGTGATGAAAACGGATGTTTTAAAACCTTGGGAATGTACCCAGTATTGTATACATCATTACATAATTCTGTGATAGTATCAATGCCTAAGCTGGATTGGGATTTTATCGTATCTGTTGTTATCTTGTCAGGTTCTGCATCCTTTCCTTCTTTCATCTGTTTAATAATCTTCTCTACTTCAGCCATTGATATGTTTGGTCTTTCTTTAGTATTATACATTTGGTTTATTGAACCTTCTGTCACAGAATGACTCTTCTGTGTATTCTGTCCATCTTTTTATTATGTCGGTAGTATCAATTATAATTTCTCCATCTATCTCTCTCATACAACCATTTCCTGTTATATTATTTTTTCTTTGTACATCTTTTTTTATATTTCTTTCGAGATGTGTTTTATTTCTTGATCCTCTATTTCTTTGCATTATTTTCTGCACCCACTGTTCTTTGCAAATCTGCACATGTGACGTATCTCTCAAATGAACTTGGATTTAAAATGAACGCCCCTTATATATCTAAAAGTATAAATTATATTTAATGTCCATCCGCTCACCGTACACCAAACAACAGAAAATGAAATTGGTCATAGCTGTCCCCCCCCCCCCCCCCCCTAATCCTATTACAGGCATCGCTGTCAACACCAGCATTTTACCGCTGTTGTTGATTTCTTAGCAGGATTACGCTCAGTAATTTGCTATTGGTTTCTGAGCGGATGGCTCAGAGATCCTGTAAGTAACGAGCGGCGAGAACCGCTACCGATTCTCGCGCAGCTGTGTTTGCTCACGTGGATAATGGGGGTTATGGAGAAAGTCGCTAACTCCTAGGCCAGGAAGATCGGCGGTCATAACTGTACCAATGAGACATTTAAATTACCTCTCCATGACGTAAGAGTTTTTAGTATAGCAGACGTGTATACCATCCATCCATTATGGATACTGGAGAGAGGAGAAGTTACCAAAGAAAAGGAACCTACAGGAGTATGTTTTTATTAACATTATCTGTCAGTTTCCAAGAAAATATTAAGCAGTGTCATTCTGGAGGATCTACGACATGCTATTACGCCATTGACAAACAACAAAGGGATGAACAGGTAGACATTCGACCATATATATCGTGTACTGACCAGACAGTAATACCGCACATAATAATAGAGCACATCATTAAACTGAACTCATTACTTTATATTGGATTTGTGAAATATGAAAAAGCCTTCGATAGCAGTGATATGGAATCTCTCTGGAATTGTTGAGACGTTACTGAATATCACAAACAATTATTCACTTATTGAAAGTCAACATTTAGAGATACGAGATTCTGAGTCATACATGAGAAAACACTAACAGAGATATTCGAAATAAGAACAATGATGGGGAAGTGGTGCCTATTATAATCTCTAATTGTCTTAATGGTGATAGACAGGATAATGAAGACAATAAACACGCAATCCAACTGAATCCTCGGACAAAGAATCTCGATGTCCAGGACTTTGCTAATGACCTCTTTATCTTGTCAAACACGAAATTAGGTGCAGGATAAGCAACATTAAATGAGAGATCACAACAATTACAGTTACAAATATATATATGGAAGGGAAAGTTAAATACAATACATCAAGAACATGATAGACATAATTTCCTTGGAGAACCTCACTGCAACAGGCGGAATCATACATTTACTTAGGTAGCAATATACTCACAGTGGGTGGAACCGACACAGATAAATCAAAAATACGGGAGGCTAGAGGGGCGTTTATATCACTAAGAAATGTTTTGAAGTCAAAAGACATTAAACATAGCACATAACTTATTCACGTCTATTGTTCTACTGTTAAACCCAAACTACTGTTTGGGTCGGAAACAAGGAGAACAACGAATACGATTACAAATAATCCACAATCATTCACTAATTGGTTACTTGTGTAAAATAGAAGGAAATAAAATGGTATGGCAGAATCATCAACGTAGAGCTCATGGTGAAAACTAGACAAATACCAGTGAACCAAGAGGAAAAGAAAACACGATGGTGCCGGATAGGACATACACTGAGAAAACAATACAATAATATAACTAGCATGACCTTTGTCTCGAGCCATAAGGAGAAAAGAAATACGGGAAGACCTAAAACACACGGAGAAGAGAAGTAGGAGTAGAAATGAATACATTCAGGAGGACATTGACAGAGCTGCATGGGATAACTAAGGTTAGAGTGTCTTGACGTGAGTTGTTTGAGGCCCTGGATATGGGGGGTGAAAGAAAAATAACAAGAAGACTTATCGGAGACGCTGGTAACGCCAGTCAAACACAGACACATAAGCACAAGTATGGACTTCATGACTGCCAGTTGATTCTACACGATTTTCTGTTGGTAGCGATGTTTCACTGACAGTAGTGTATGTTATATATATATATATATATAATATTGTCCTTATTAACTCATGGACGTAATGAACCTATCATGCGATCGATGTACATTTTGATTATAATAAAATGAGTGTGATATTACACAGGCCTTTGAATTATTTAAGAAAAAAAATAAAACTCCCATTGATAGAATTGGCAATTTTATGAACCTATTTTTAGTTGTCCTTATGTACGTTCGTGCCTCTCCAACATTAATAAATAATATCCTCTTTATCGCAGTAGATAGAACTCTTGCCCGCTGGCTTGGTGGCTATGTGTTCGATCCCCATCGATGGGGATTTGTATTTTATATAACCTGGGTCCTGGTAGAACCAGCCTAAAATGGATTCCAGGAAATGTCACAGGAATTAAAGGCAGTATACCTGATATTTATAACGTCACCCACTACTGCGGTTTGGTCTATACTATATGGGACTAGCACCATGTATCCAATATTCCGGGAAGCCCGTAAAATGTTTACATGTTATAATAATAACCGGAGTATAAAAGTAAGAGTTTACTGGTTATCTGTTATATTGCTGAAAGGTCACGTGTTAGCAGAAAAGAAGGCACTAATTAATTTACCACAGAGGTGTATTTATAATCTAACAATCGGGACATTGCTCTACATCAATCATTGGTTCTCGAGCGTACCAATATTTACACAATGTCCCTGAAACTGACCTACTTTGGCTATATTAAAAGCCACAATGGCTAGGAAAGAATAGTGATGACAGCCAGATTCCAATAAGAAGAGGCAAAGCTTCACAAAAACGGACACGGAACATTGAGCATAACTTGGACATGGGAATCGACACTGGACAGTGAGCACAACTTGGGAATGGAAATGGACATTGGACAGTGAGCACAACTTGGGAATGGAAATGGACATTGGACAGTGAGCACAACTTGGGAATGGAAATGGACATTGGACAGTGAGCACAACTTGGGAATGGAAATGGACATTGGACAGTGAGCACAACTTGGGAATGGAAATGGACATTGGACAGTGAGCACAACTTGGGAATGGAAATGGACATTGGACAGTGAGCACAACTTGGGAATGGAAATGGACTTTGTACAGTGAGCACAACTTGGCAATGGAAACAGACAAGTGACATTGAGTACACCATGGAAATTGAAATGCACTGAGCCATGGAAACTGGCATCGAATCTTGGTTTTGTGGATACGATGAGAGCGACGTACTTGAGGCATGATGGTGATCTTTACTATATGGTGTCACATCAATAGAAACAAAACCATCAGGCCATGTCACGAAATCACTCTTAACAATGATCAGGTAAGGTCCACATATCACTCTAACAATCATTAGGTCAAGTCCAGATATCACTCTAACAATCATCAAGCCAAGTCCAGATTCACTCTAACAATGATCAGGCCAAGTCCAGATATCTGTCGTGGATTTACTTTATTGTGTCGTCCCTGGAGTGAGGGGAATCAACACCCACATTATTTTTAACCCCATATCATTATTCTGGAGAATCCACCAGATTCCGTCCACCACACTCCCTCAGTCAATGGATACCTCTTTCTCTCTCTCTCTCACCACTTGCTCATGCCCCCTCTCACACTTCCCCAAAACAACATACTTAACAAATCTAGCTTCAAAAAATTAATAACAGATTAATTTAATAAAGAAAAGTGTGTGTATGTGAGAAGTGTATGTGTAGAATGTATGTCGTATACTCTAGTATGTCCGCAGAATCAGACCGAACATCTCAGGATCATCCTTGTAAGGACTATACAACATCATAGATCAGTACACGATAACCTCACCAAATGATGTGTCCCTCCTGCGAGATATTGACTTCCTCCGGTGGTTTTTTGATAACCCAGATAATTGGTCACCAATCACAGATATAGTCAGATACTGATCCCGAATCGATCACACAGCATGTTATTAAATGTCCCTAATGTTCTGAGACTTAAAACATCTGATAGTTGGTTCTGGATATCATCCTTTCCACGGGAAATGGTCCTTGCCACCTATCTCCAGTTTGTTGGTTCCCGTTGGGAGTAGCAACAAAACTTTGTCTCCCACCTCTAGAGATCTGTCTTTAGACCTACGGTTGTAGTAAGCCGCATGTCTTTTTCTGGCCTTTTTCAAGTTTTGAGTCGCCAGAGTCCATCCTTTGTGAAGTTTCTCTTTCAGTTCCTCCACATATTTATAAGAGGAGATCACTTCTTCTGACGTCCCCTCCTCAGTCCAACTCCTCAACATGTACTCCCGCTCCTGGATTTCTTGGAACATCCAACACTCACCCACATTTAAAAAAAAAAAAAAACTTAACATAATGATAGTAAGATTTATGCATTTAGGACTGGGTGTTGCATAGAATTTTTGGCTCTGCAAAAGTAGATGTCAGTCTGCAGGATGAATTTATAGGAGACAGTGTTTTTCTAGTTGGGAATATATGTTTCCTACATGGCTGAGCGAATGTTCCTATTCTGTTGTTAGGCTGAAACAGTAGCATAATCAAAATGCTCTATTTTCACCATCATGTAGTGGCCGACTCATCGATTAATGATGAAAGGGATCCGGCTTTACACTGTTTAAAGTGCGGACCTCAATCAAATATAAGTTCCCCTCCAATATCCAAGCAACTCCAGAATTTGGTAAGTCACCTGCATGGTTTCTCAGTACAGGTAGGCCCCGCTGTACGTCGCCTCGGTATACGTCATTTCGCTATAACGTCGTTGTCGCATAGAGGACTAACTTCACTTTACGTCGCTACGTTTCGCCATAACGTCGTTTTGAGGCTGGCGGTCGGGCTGTTGGTATCGGTAAAGTCCATGGTTTACCTCCAAGGACGGTAAGAATAATTCATACAGGTGCTGACAAAATCAAAGAGGGTGCTAGAAACGTAACCCCTTTGAGTGCTTCCAAGATCACTCGTATCAGAAGTATTCTAATGGAGAACATGGATGCACAACTGGCCGTCTGGATTGAAGGCCAGAACCAACGAAATATGCCTGTGAGCAAGATGGTTATCCAAGAGAAAGCACAGCCTCTCTATGAAGATCTACCCAAGAAAGCGAGTTAGAGCAGTACTAGTAGTGCCGATGATAGGATTGGAACGAGTCGTGGTTGGTTTGAGCGCTTTAAGAAGCGTTCACACTTTCACGACATTCAGACAACAGGTGAAGCAGCGAGTGCTGATAATAAGGAGGATGGTTACTGCGCTGAAGAGGCATAATGTAATGTCTCTACGTCCCAATAACTCTACCACTCGCCCTCCAACCCACCTCTATTTAGCCAATAAATATCAACAACCATCAAAATAAACATTACTGTAGTAAACAATACACTGTATTTCATTTAATTATATGGGAAATAGTGTTTCGCTATACGTCGTTTCACTTAACGTCGCGTTTTCCAAGAACGTAACCCCGACGTTAACCGGGGCCTACCTGTATAATGAATAATGACCCGGCTAACTACTGATGTACTGACAATACGTCTGCTGAGTCCTGCCCTCGTGTGTATTTGACATTGAGTGACCTGGACAACTACTGATGTACTGACCATTATTAAACATACAACTGCTGAATTCTGCCCTCATGTTTATTTGTCATTGAGTTTATGAGAAAGAAAATGAACATTGTCAACTCTGGGATTGTGGCTACATGTACATTGTAAGCTCTTGAATTTTGACAATATGAACATTTTCAACTCTTGAATTTTGACAACACGAACATTGTCAGCTATGGGATTTTGACAACATGAACATTGTCATCTCTGGGATTTTGACAACATGAACATTGCCAGCTATTAAATTTTTACAACATGAACATTGTCAACTCTGGAATTTTGACAACATGAATATTGTCAACTCTGGAATTTTGACAACATGAACATTGTCAACTCTGGAATTTTGACAACATGAACATTGTCAACTCTGGAATTTTGACACCATGAACATTGTCAACTCTTGAAGTTTGACAACATGAACATTCTCAACCCTTGAATTTTGACAACAGGAACAATGTTAACTCCTGGATTTTGACACATAGATATGTTGTAACTCCTGGATTTTGGCAACATTGATATGTTCTATCTCCTGAATTTTGGATCATGGGTATGTTTCAACTCCTGTGTTTTGGCAACATGAATATGTTCTAACTCTTGGGTTTTGGCAACATGGATATGTTCTAACTCTTGCGTGTTGGCAACATGGATACTTTTCAATTCTTGAATTGCAGCACCAGGGACATTATATCTTATCCCATGTGATTTACAATTTGTTAACAATTTATATTTGTTCCGGTACATAATTTGTGGATAATATATCTCGGTTCTGGTAGTAACAAACATGTGGACTATATTTATTAAAACCAGTGGTGTAATAGACAATTATTTAGGATTATTTGAAGAGGAAACATTGTCACCTGAAGCTATTAAGTAGAATACATATTTAAGTTATAATGTTTCATTTTCTTTTGGGGGGGGGGGGGTGGGGGGGGGGGGGGTTATTTTTTTAAAATGTTGTACCGTATGAACATGCAAGTTACATACCCCATCTCCCCAGGTTATCCAAATATATACTCTAATAATGTATACAGGCAGTTGTGTATTTTCTCGTTTATTTGTTTATGATCATGTGGTGTTGATAGTATAAATACTACATGCATACACAAAGATTATGGGAGCATACATTGACAAGGATAAGGCGCACATCAAGATATTTAGTGGAGAATTCTTCTTTTCTTGATGTGGTAACTTCCTTGAGCTCTCGTGACCTTCTATTGGAATACTTTCATTCTTCACCCCTAGGGTGTCTTTTGAGCCAATATCTGGTTTTCTAGATAGCCTTTCTCATTGAAGTGGGTATTCTTTTCCCATATCAAAAATTCATTTACCACAATTCGTTGCTCCACCGGTACATTGAACAAATTGGGGTCTGTCGTCGAGTTGGCACTCTTCCGACAGACGGGTCTAAATAGTTATGCAGTGAATAATTTTATATAACTAACTCTAACCCTAATCCTAACCCTAATCACTTACTCACTGCAGAACTATTTAGACCCGTCTGTCGGAAGAGTGCCGTCGAGTCTATTGTAGTTGTTGGTTAACGGACTACGCCGCACAAATTGGTGACTTTCGTCTGGTCTGTTATTTTGTTCTCAATTTGTACAACAAACTGGGGTTTCGTCACTTTGGGATATTATAGGTTTTAATTTACAAACGGGAGGTTAAGTTTGGGATTCAATGTTGATTCATCACTCTAACAATCTTAATGTCAAGAGCAGATATCACTCTAACAATCAACTCGATGATGTGGACTTCGCCGACGACACCGCTCGCCTGTCACACACGTGGTCACATGCAAGGTAAACTCATCATCGTAATCATGCGCCATTTCGATAAACGTAGACGGGCATGTTTCGACATCTAACACGATCACAAGAATCGTGGCTCAGCTCTGTGTTTTGTCTTGACCATACCACCTGGCCAAGTCATCCAGGTATGTACTTCTCTGCCTTCCCCTTTTTATTTTCCTGTCAAACTTGCCAATTGCCATCAAGGTATCCAGTTTATTTCTGTTCATAACGTGTCCAAATACTTGTGAATGTCCGCGTCTAATTTCTCTAATCATTTTCAGATTTTCATTCGTAAACTAGTCGCAGTAATAACAGGGCGCAACAATTATGTTTACAGATTCATAACGGAAAGACAGACAATGATATTAAACCAAGCAACTGGAAACTCAGTTTCTCTTCATGAAAGTTAACTTCAAAAGGTAGAACCTTTCATGTATTTTGGGAAGCTGTGCAGACAAAGACGGGGGACCAGATTGCGATTCTAAAATAAAAATACAAAAGGCAAGAGTGGCATTCATATCCCTAGACGATTTCTGGAAGTCAACGGACGTTACAGTTAGCACCAAACTCAGAATGTCTAACTCCAATGTTAGATCGGTGTTACTGTATGGGTCAGACACACGGAGAATAACAAACAGAATGTCTAACTCCAATGTTAGATCGATGCTACTGTATGGGTCAGACACACGGAGAAGAACAAACAGAATTACTAAACATCTACAGAAATTCACTCATTGGTGTCAACGCAGAATAGTGGGACTAAAATGGTATAACATAATCACCAATATAGAGTTCCATTAAACACATTACAGTGAACCAAGGGGTGAGGAAAACACGCAGGCACTGGGTCAGACACACACTGGGAGAACCTGAGGGCAATAAAACTAGATACTTTCTTGTGTGGAACCCAGGGGACAAACAAGATAGCGGGAGGTATACACACATACGAGTAAGAGTTTACAGAAAACTGTAGATAATATTGGGAGGACATGGAGGTAGATGCAGGAGATAACACGAGATAGAACGACTGTGCGTGTTTGGTTTATGACATATACGCTTTTGGGGATAGAAGGCAAACCAAGAAGAAGACAAAGTCAAAGTCAAGCAATTAACGTTAAACGTGCGTAGCTTGGTTTTCAGTATTAATGTTGTTGCTGCTCGACGTGTAATGAAACTTTACGAGACTGGAGACATCGAAGTGTGGTGTATAGAGAATAATGTTGACAATATGGTGGCCAGAGGAGAAAACAAATGCTTGGGCAATAATAGATCACTCATAGAATATGTAATTAAAAGATGAATGTAATGTATGGGGTACATCAATAAAATAATGTGGACTACAACAATCAGCCTCCCTCCCACTTTAATCCAGCCTTCTAGTGTTGGAGATCATGTCCACCTCCCTCTGTCTCATGTGCTGCCAATCATGTCTAATGTTGATCTTCCCCCATGCCAAGATGTCAAATTGTCCTTCATCTTCTCTCTTCGTCCCCATTTGCTTCTCTTCCCCTTCAATTTTCCCCTCCAGACGATATGATTAAGCTTTCCTCTTCTCATGAGATATTCAAAGAATGTGAACAATCTACTTCTGATACGAGTAACTAGTTCTTTCGTGATTATTAATGTATTTTATTATTTCATTTCACTTTCGATCTGTCGATTGTGTTTTCATCAATATTCTATAAAACGATATCTCTGTATCGTCCAGATAATTTCTCACTTTCTGATAATTGATCATTACTCACGTCCATACATCATAATGAGCCCAACATAGCTCTAAAGAATTATTTTCGATTTACCCAGAAAATTGCAGATAATATTAGCCTATATGTGGGACAATAGCGAGAAACAGAGCAACAGAAACGAAGATGTATTCCGAATGCTTATATAAAGGTATGTAGAACACTTATGTATATGTATGTAGTAAGCATATAGAGATGCATGTAGGCAGCTTAAAAAGACATATGTAGAAAGCTTATGAAGATGTATGTAGACAGCTTATATAGATGTAAAATCAGAAAGCTCATATGGATTATGTAAAACGCTTATAGAGATTATATGAAGAAAGCTTAAAGATGTATGTAGAACGCTTATATAGGTGTATGTAGGAAACGTATAGAGATGTATATAGAAAGCCTATAGTGATGTATGTGGGCAGCTTATATAGATGTATGTAGAATGCTTATAGAGATTCATGTAAGGAGTTTATAGAGATGTATATATAGAGCTTTTAAAGATGTATGTAGAAAGCATATAGAGATATATGTAGCAAGTTTATAGATATTTACTGGTATTAGAAATTTATAGAACTGCTCAATACATAATAATGTCAATAACAAAATTTGTCATTCACATGAAGGTGACACATGGGTGCCAGCATTCATTATGGCATATGTCTCTTCCAGATCAGGCACCTGCCTATCTGTTTGTCTACTTGCATGTCTGTCAGCCTGTCTATTTGCCAGACTGCCTGTCTCTATGGATCGTTCTGATATATTGACAAGAATGTCACCATAAACCGACATACTTCCAACAGAAGATACACACATGACACGCAGTATTGAAGTTAAAATTATTAGTCACACCAGCAGCATGCACAGTATATACTCCCATGCACACCACGTTATTAGGATAACCCGCTCTTTGTAAAGTATCTCAATAGTCCATTATTTTTTGCTTTATTGTTCTGCAGAGCATAATGTATTCTTATAAGTTATTTTACGTCATTTTAAGTTATTTTATCATATTTTCAGCGTCAGTCAACGGTGAAATATTACACCTATACAATAATAGTTGTGTAAATAAAAAAAATGTATTTGAATCGATGCGAAGTGGGAAATATATTCACTGCAATAACAGTCATACTGGTCGATGTGACCGTGAAATAGGCAATAAATTCAATGTAGTAACAGATAACTTGATTGATATGACCGTGACATAGGGAAATATATTCGCTTCTTGAACGGAGCGCTGTGAGAGCCTGATCGAAGTACTTTAATTTATAAACATATTAAAAAAAAACCACTGGAGTTCATTCTAGATGAGCACATCAAACAGACGCGAAATATAAAAAAATGAGGTTGCATAACATGCTGACATTAAATGCGATCGTTACTGAATGACCCACAGATCGACCCATGTGAATGATCGTCTGCTATGTTTTATCTGTACATGCAAGTAAATAAAATGGTTTTCTGTTTTTGTCACTAGTTAACTGTCAGTTTGTGTGGCTAGGTGAACGTGACATTTGACGCAGATTTTACTTTGCATTGATTCAATATAATTTACTATAGTCACACACACACACGCTCACACAATCACAGGCCTGCCAACCACAAGCTGTCGTCGTGACAACACTAAAGTATACATCAGCAGACGCTACAATGACTTGATGCCTCCAATAGTGTTGTCTTGAAATAAACGCATTGCAATTGAAATAAACTAATTTCTCTTGAAATAAACTAGTAGGCTTCTTTCAGTCCTGAAAGACTATAGAGTTGTGCCGCTTGGGAGGTACCTGGCAGCACCGCTGGTGACTGTATAGTCCAATGCGAGAGTGACAATCCCTGTTACAGTTTCCGCATCTGTAAGACGAGGCATGTCCCGCAGTAAGTGATTGCGTTTAAGCCTGTGCCGCCTATCCTCAATATGTTGGATCAGATTGCGCCCAAAGAGCACCAGTCCGTTACGTACATCTCTTCTCCAGGAGCATATGCCTGTTGCAACTCTTTCCCACGTGTCTGGGTCTATTCCAAGGGTTTTCATATCTTGTTTACACAATCCCTATATCGCATTTGGGGTCTTCCGGTTTGGCCTCTTTCCTGTGGCTAGTTTCCGTATAGGAGATCATTTGGAGAGATCATACGTTTATCCTCCATTCGTGATACGTGGCCCAGCCACAGGAGGCGTCTCTGCTTGAGGAGGGTGTGCACTGTGGTAATATCTGCTCTTTCAGGCACATGTTTTTTTGTTATGTGGTTTTTCCATGTTATGCCCAGGATACGTCTCAGACATCACATGTGGAAGGAATTCAACTTCCTTTCCTGTCTTGAGTACAGGGTCCAGGATTCAGACCCATAGTGTAGTGTGCTAACAACACAAGCTTTATATACTTGAGCTTTTGTTTGCTCTGTTAGTCTATTATTCTCCCAAACTCTTTTAGCTAGCCTGAAAAATGTTGTGGCTGCCTTTCCAATGCGTCTGTCGATTTCTGTCTCTAATGAAAGATTATCTGATATTCTCGACCCCAAATACACAAACTCATGGACGACCTTCACTTCGTAATTAGAAATTTTGATTGACGGAGGCGCACCAGCATCGTGTTCCATCACCTGTGTTTTATTTAGGCTAATGGTGAGCCCAACGTCTTTGCAGGCGGCTGCAAAACGATCTATGAGCCTTTGGAGATCTTCTGCTGTATAAGTAGTCAGTGCTGCATCATCTGCAAAAAGTAGTTCTCTTAAGCATCTTGATCTTATTTTCGTCTTTGCCTTGAGTCTTGATGGGTTAAAAAGTGTGCCATCAGATCTTGTGTGGATGTATATGCCTTCAGTGGCAGTCCCAAATGCCTGCCTTAAGAGAACGGCGAAGAAGATACCAAAGAGTGTAGGAGCAAGCACGCAGCCATGCTTTACTCCGCTGCTGATGCTGAATGACTGGGATGTTGAGCCGTCAAATAAAATTGTCCCCTGCATGTTTTCGTGGAATAATTTCACGAGACTAAGAAGGGTGGGTTGACAACCAATCTTTTCAATGAAATTAAAAAGGCCGCTTCTGCTCACGAGGTCAAATGAATTGTGAAGTCGATGAAGGCATTATATAATGGCTTCCTCTGTTCTCTGCACTTCTCTTGGAGCTGCCGGAGTGAGAAAATCATAACGATGGTGGATCTGTTGGGTCTAAATCCGCACTGTGATTCGGGGTAGATTCTTTCAGCATGAATGTTTAATCTTTTGACGATTACTCTGACAAAAATCTTGCCTGTAATGCTCAGTAGGGAAATGCCGCGATAGTTGTTGCAGTCGCTTCTGTCGCCATTGTTTTTATAAACAGTAATTATGTTTGCGTCTTTCATATCTTGTGGTAGCCTACTGATTTTGCTTTCCAGCAGAGCTGAAATATTACATACAGTTCTGGGATGATTGCTTCTTTGCTACATTTTAAAATTCCAGGTGGAAATTCATATATATATATATATATATATATATATATATATATATATATATATATATATATATATATATATATATATATATATATATATATATATATATATATATATATATATATATATATATATATATATATATGTGTGTGTGTGTGTGTGTGTGTGTGTTTGTGTTATCGTAGAATATCACAGCCTTAAGAGATACGTTGGTTAGTTCGTGGCGCTCGAGGATCGGAGTCTGGGCTGTAAGCCGCGAGCATGTTGTCCTTCCCTTTTATGTGCTCTTTGTTAAAACTATTAGTTTGAAAAAGTAGTACCCATCTCGCAATTCGGTTGTTTGAGGACTTGTTTTGGTGTAGGATCAGGAGTGTACTGTTGTCGGCCTGTAGTATAAAGTTGGCTCCAAACAAGTGTTTCTATAACTTGGTCACATAAACACTTGACCGCTAGACACTCATGTTCCGGTGTGCTGTATCTCTTCATACATGGTGACAATTTCCGACTGACATAGATAATGGGATGAAGGAAGTTCTCATAGCTCTGGATCAAAGCTCCAGACAGACGATTTCTCTGGCGTCCGTTCTGACTGTAAAAGTTAAATTTGGATTAGGAAGTTTTAGAACGGGAGGTTTCGAAAAGTAGGTTTTTATTTCTGCAAGTGCTATAGTTAAAGCCACATGCTTTACAATTTTGTTCAATTGCTCTTTCGTCAGCAAGGTTGTGAAAGCTTCTGTGAGCTCCACAATTTTTGGAATAAACATTCTAAAGTAATTTACCAAACACAACAATCTTCGAACATCTATCTTTGTTATTAGTACATCCAAATTAAGGATTTTGGATAACATTTTGTCATCCGTCTATATATGTCCGTCAGAGATTTCGTAGGTTTTGGTCACACATAGCGTGTTCTTCATGTTGGTTATGGCATTGTTTACACTGGTTCTCTTTAAAGTTTGTAGTGTTTCTATTTTTATTGTAACTGTAAGGTTTAGATTTGTATTGCGTCGCTGCAGCATCAAATTCAGTATCTGTAGATATAGCGAAAGAAAATATCTCTATTCGCTATAAAGTATGCTGACCCCTTTCGTTCCATTTCATTAACAGAATCACATTCATTATCTTGAAAAAAAAAATTAGAAAATGGTGTAGGCATTGAGGAGATTAATTTATCTCTCAAAATAAGGTCTTTAAGTAACTCAAAATCGTTATTTATCTTGGCTGCAGATAGCCATTTACTAAAAGAATCTTGGACTTCAGAAACGTAGTCAAGAAAGGTGTGCGTGGGGTTTAGGGGTTAATTTTCAGAATTGCACTCTGTATCCTGAGCTATCTAGGAGGAAATGCTGCATAATACGATTTAATGTTGTTATAATCTCTACTTAGGTCTAATGGATGGTTTCTATTACCTTTAAGGTTTCCGCTGAGTTGAGTTGAGTTAAGAACGGCATCACTGCACTCAGGACATTCCCATACGTGCTGAGTCCCCTCTTTCAACAGCCAGCGAAGAGTAATACTACTAATCGTTCCCACCGATATCTGATTAATAGTTATCCTGATCTTCCCTCTCAGTTTTGAGATTTTTCCAGAACCCCTGTCGATCCCCCGCAATCTCATTCTTTCCACATATGGGTTCTCAATCTGTGGATTGCTACATAATGCGATTTAATGTAGTTATAAACTCTGTTGAATTGAGTTAGGTTCCCCTGAAAGGTGCTTCATATAGATTATATTCCAGTTTGTTATCAGGATAGTGTAGTGTGTCATTATTTTTTCGAAATTCTGCTTCCATGCAGATATGCAGTTGCCTGTGGCGAAGTTCTTTACGATTCCCTGGTCATCATCATCAAGTGCCGTGCCGGCTGGCGTAGGCGTTCATGGCTCTCCATAGATCTCGGTCTTTGGTTTTCTGGATCAACTCTGGTGCTGATATTCCTCCATGCCTCCGTCTCAATCCATCCAGCATCACTTCTCTTGGTCTACCTCTGCCTCTCTTCCCCTCGATCTTTCCAGTTGTTACGATGTTCTCCAATGCCTCTCTTCTCGTCACGTGACCGAAGAAAGATGTTTGTCTCTGTCTTATTGTTGTATATAATGTTCTAGTTTCATTAGCCTGTTTCAGGCAGTCGTCGTTAGTTACTCTGGCAGTCCAAGGAAATCGCAACATTCGTCTCAGGAACCACATCTCTGTTGCTTCTAATTTCTTCTTAATTTGTTCATTTACGATCCAAGATTCACTGCCATACAGCAAAACTGGTTCTACATAGAATTTCAGCACTCTATTTCTTACATTCAGTGATAGTGACTTATTGCATAAGATACTCTTCATTTTCTGAAAAGCGGCTTTTGCCTGCCATATTCTACTCCTAATCTCTGTTGTACATTTTCCATCTGATGTTATAAATGCCCCTAGGTATCTAAAATTATCAACTTGGTTAAGGATTTTCCCTTCTATTTCTATGTCACATTTTGGTGTCACCATTTTCTTTGGTATTACCATTGTTACTGTTTTCTTGATATTCAAGGAGAGTCCTTTCCTTGCACTCTCTGTTACTACAACGTCTAATAATTGTTGTAGGTCTGTTGAATTATCCGCCACCAATACTGTGTCATCTGCATAGCGTATATTATTTATATTATAACCTCCAACTAGTATTCCTGGCATCTCTTTTATCTCTCTCATTATTACTTCGCTATACAGGGAGAAAAGATCCGGTGACAAGACACACCCTTGTCGTACTCCTAGCTTTATCTGTTCGTAACTACCCTCTTTATTTCCCATTTTAATTGTTGCTACTTGGTTCCAGTAAACATTCTTTATTATTCCTAAATCTTTTCCATCAATGTTGACATCTTCCAACATTTTAATCAGTTCATCATGTTTTACTTTATCAAATGCCTTAGTATAATCTATGAAGCACAAATATATTCCCTGGTATTTGTTTTTAAATATATTGTCTTTTTCTTTACTTTCTATTTTCCTAGGTTTTATGTTATTTTGTGTTTCTGTTTCTAGTTGTTTTAGTTGAAGCCATGTTTCTAGTACTTCCTTTGTGACTTGAGCATTTAATTCTGCTTCTCTAATTTGTGTTTGATTTTATAATGTTTCTTTGTTTGATTTTTGTTTGATTGTCTTATACCGCTTGTTTGATGTCTAGCTGTGTTTTTTTTTTTTTTTTTTTTTTTTTTTTCTATCTTTTGGTCTTTCCTCTCTTTTTTTCTGTTCATTTAGTTTACTCTCACTCCATTCTATTAATTTATCTCCTGAAAGTCCACCTTTAATTCCTAATTCTATAAACTCCTTTAGGGCTGCCATATTGCTTAGTTAATAACTGACAACGACAGTGTACAAAATATGATATCAATAAAATACAACTTTTAAATACTTATTACGACGGGCAAATAAATAGAGTGTGGCTCTAACATTTAGGCAGAAATGAAAAATAACTTAGAGGCCGATACTGTCTGAAGTTTTCTTCCAGGCTTGACTTCCAAACAGGGGTCGACGTGCGTGTCGTTTTTACGTGGTAGTGTTGGTTCACTCGCTGTGGCGAGGCTGGCTGTGGATAGAAAATAGTTATTATAGTTGTCTACATGATTCTGTCGAGGC
Source organism: Cepaea nemoralis (assembly GCA_014155875.1). NCBI lineage: Eukaryota > Metazoa > Mollusca > Gastropoda > Stylommatophora > Helicidae > Cepaea > Cepaea nemoralis. Next base: position 651,920 of record JACEFZ010020840.1, read on the forward strand.
TGTAGCTATAATCTTGTTATTATTGTCTAATGTCTTGTTACTGTCTAGGATTCACTGTTATGTACAGTCTCTGGTTATCGGATTCGTAGACCAGACGAGCCATAACATTCTGTAATAAACTCACTGATACTAGTTACATCAATAGAGTGGTCTAGGACAGATGAAAGATTATTCTTTCGCACAATAAGCGCACTCTAAGGCAGGCTCACAATTTGGTCCAGTCCGGACCCTTTAATCAACAGATAGCGAGCGTCACAGAATCCGACATGGATTTGTTTGCTACGCGAAAGCCATTCTGACTCAATACATAAATGTCGGAATGGATAACATCTCAGAACATAATGAATATATACAATAAAGTATTTATATACAAACGTTCACTCTTCTGCACAAGCTCGCCATAACATTCAGTTAGCGTACACTGGCTCTCTCAGTCGTACTCGCTGGCGTGCCATCAATTGTGCAATCGTCGTATTCTCAATCACTATCACACGTCTGTCTCTGTCGCTAGTCTAACTCCGTCTGCTTAAACTCGGGTCCCTTTCTCGTATCAGAGTCCTCATCTTCCCGTGATTCTGCCTATCCTGGCTCGGTCCATTGGTCTCTGTCTGCGCCGAGTTACAGGCTCACCTGCCCTTAACACAATGTTGTCTGTCAACAACTCTGACTTGTCTCAGTACCTGTCTTACACTGCGGTTCCTGTAGCCTACTGATTTCACTGTATGATGTCCTGTTAGTGCTGTCTTTACCTCGTTGGGTCTCTGACAGTTATCATAATCATCTGTGCCATAAGCCGCAACCATGTGCGAACATTGTTGAATCCTACAAAGTGCCGACCCAAACTGTCGAAGTGAATGCAGCCAATCAATGATGGTTGTGTTATCATCTTGGTCATCAGCGTAATTTGTTTCGCTTGAAGAGGAAGCAATGAGAGCTCCATTATAATGGTGTGGTCAGCCAGTTGCGAAGAGTTAGACAAATGACCCCTAAATGTGAGATGTGGATTAAAATGGTCCCTATAGGAAATTTGCTAATGTAACTCTGTGTCGAAATATATGGTGGGGGGCCACCAGAAAGAGGCTGGCTAGTGAACATTATTGAAAATAGATATACGGCTGTTATACTATTCCCCAGCTGATTGGAGAATACCTTAGTTTAGTTGTTGTTTCAGCAATCATGTTTTATTTTCTTCATTTCCTCATAAACAGGTTGGTGGTGGTACATGTCTAATTATTTGTTTAGTATAGGAGCACCATGCAGATCAGATGAAAAGGTTGACATCCTGGTCAGTCACACCAGTCTGTCTAGGGGCAAGAACAATTAGGCTAGGGGAAGCCGTGACTGAAGGACAGGGTGATTCTGTGGGTGATTCCCCAATGTTGTCATTATCATCATATTCCAATGAGGAATTACACTCTAAGTTACGTATGTGAGTATTTTTGTTAATTCAGGTATCCACTTGCATTGTATTTATACAAGAAACCCCCATCTAATGGAGGGAGATTTTCAGGAGCTATTGTGACAACGATGTTTGTTGTCTCTTTATATCCAGGTTAAATGTGGATAGAAGCGTATAGTTACATGTTGCTTTTAGTGTAAGAGAACAGGGTATCACAGGCATATGTCATCCAGGCAACACGCTGGCACCAGGAAACTCGGTGGGTCATACCATGAAGCTGGACCATACCAAATAGTCTTAGGTTCATAGTTGAATACAAATGTTGTATTTAGTTTCAAAGCAGTTAGTTTATTTTGTATGTAACAAACATTGTCCTTATAACTATGTATGGTATAAGGTGACCGATTTTTATATTGCTTTTAGTCAGACGAGAGTTGAGATTGCATTCATATTTCCCTGTGTGTATTTGGGGCACTATTGGTGCGTGGTAATAGGCGATGTACAACTTTGACGTCTTATGTTACTGTTTTAATGGTAATCACGGAGTCAGACAGAATTACATTTTTGGATGGCGATGCCAAGGGATGTAACCAGTGGTTTAATTTTTGGGCAGGTTTTCTTTAGAAAGTTGTGTCCCTTGATTAGATAAAATCTAATAAAGGAGATCCCAGGAGAGTAACAAATTACCACCTAAGCATCCCTTGCAAAGAAGTGCAAAGTTTATTGCTGGGACGGAAATACTTTGAGAGGATCAATTAGAAAAAGTGCCAGGAGGTGTGAAGACTATCTCACAGTATACCGAAACAATTCGAGAGGGATGATGGGACACGTTCCTTGGGAGGCTATAAATACACAAGTCCACCAATAATCTATCGCTCTGATCGAAGACGCAACGGTCAGATGTGCACATGTCTATAATTAACAGCGAGAGCGCCAGACCCGGCCTTTCTCGCCCACGCTCATCGGCAGGAGGGCATACATATCCTAAGTATGGCCAAGTCAGATCTTTGTTGACCATGATTCCCTTCAGGAAGGTGAACGTGTCTGTCGATGGTGTCCAGTAGACCCTGATAAATACTGATTGGCAACCATGGGTGCCTGCATTGGAGTGGTTTCTGACCGTGGTGTCAGATCATTCCAAATCATTTATTAGTTACACTATGGGGCACTGTCCATGTTTACATTTATATTTTGTTTTCTATTGGTGTTTAAGTTAAGGTTATTTTGTTGTATTGCGTCCCAATCATGGAAGGGGTGTGATGTCCGGTTGTCATGCTTAGGGAACTCTGTAGACTCCATTGAGTTGCAGAAGTTTGGCTTAGATGTGGGCCCCAACCCACTGTTCATCCCCGTTATGAACTGCAGTTTTCTATACGATTGTAATGTGTATCTTTGGGTTGTGAGGCTCAGCTAATAAAAGAATTATTGCTCTTGTCTTCGATTTGTTTGTTTAGTCAATGTTGTTTAGTTTATGTTTGTAATTTCAAATTCTTGTGTATCTGTACTCTCCAACTTTACACTCCACTCCACTACTGGCGGCCACTACAATGCTCAGAGATTGAAGGCCAAGACCAAAATTAGGAGGGTACTGGTCAGAGAGTTGCTTTTTGCAGATGATGTTGCAGTTACGACCCACTCTGAGGAAGAATTGCAATGTCTACTATATGCATTGGCCAATGCTTGTTCTGAATTTGGTTTAACAATTAGCAAAAAGAAGACACAGATTATGTCACAAGGTGCACATGGGGTACCGTCAATCTTTATTGACGACACCGAACTAGAGATGGTAGACCCTTTTACATATCTAGGATCAGTGGTAAATAGCAATGATGGTAGAATACCAAAGGACATCTTTTTTGTGTATTACAGATGGGTACGAGATCTCAGGGTCGGCCTCTACTGCGATACAAAGATGTGTGTAAGTGGGACATGATTGATACAGGCAGTGATCATGCACAGTGGGAGTAAGTCGCCGCTGAACGTGTTGCATGGAGGGCAAAGATCAGAAATGGAATAAAGACAAAGGAGAAAATTATTGCAGATAAGTCACACACCGAGCGTGTGAGATGTAAGATGGTGCATGATGGTGGAAATGACCACGTGTTCACATGCACCCACTGTGAACGAACATTTACAGCACGAATTGTCCTTATCAGTCACATTCGCTACCGCCATAGGTAAAAGTTATTATATTATGCCTTTATTAAGCACAAACTATCGTCCGTCAAGACGGCAATGTGCCAAAGATGATGATGATGATATATATATATATATATATATATATATATATATATATATATATATATATATATATATATATATATATATATATATATATATATATATATATATATATATATATATATATATATATGTATATATAACATGTTTGCATATCCTTTACAGGAGATCGCTGTTAAACATCAGCATCTTTCAACTGATTGTTGATTTCTTGGCAAGATGACTCTCAGTAGTTTGCCATTGCTTTCTGAGCGGCCTGCTCACGTACCCCTAAGTTACCGACGCGATTCGAACCAATGCTGATTCTCACCGTCGTCACGTTACTTAGGAGAGTATACGAGATTACTTAGAAAAGTCGATAACCTCTATATATATATATATATATATATATATATATATATATATATATATATATATATATATATATGTATATATAACATGTTTGCATATCCTTTACAGGACATCGCTGTTAAACATCAGCATCTTTCAACTGATTGTTGATTTCTTGGCAAGATGACGCTCAGTAGTTTGCCATTGCTTTCTGAGCGGCCTGCTCACGTACCCCTAAGTTACCGACGCGATTCGAACCAGTGCTGATTCTCACCGTCGTCACGTTATTTACGAGAGTATACGAGATTACTTAGAAAAGTCGATAACCTCTAGGCCATGAAGCCGGCCATAGCTAGATGAGAAAGTGAAGTTAGTTCCTATTCTTAGCTCAGCCATTCCTTTTTCCTAATTTTTTCTTAAATCCCGCTTTTTTTATCTGTCAAACGTATTCTTTGCATTTTCCTCAGAAACCACATTTCCACAACCATGATATGATTGTCAGCTTGTCTGCTAACTGTCCACGCTTCATATCCATATAAAATACAGGTTTAGGCTGCACGGGAGACACCAGCTGTGTAGCAATGAGATACCTCCTTGACTTCCCGACAATGGAACACAGGATCAAGATCTGGAGAGCTCGTGCATACTTAAAAATAAGTGCAGATGAGCAGCACCCTCTGCATGACGCTATATTCAGAGAAAAGGATGACACGCTAAAGAGGGGCAAGTCATGGATGGGTCGGGCGGAAGATGTCGTCAGACAGGTCTGCAGTCTTACGAGTATCAACCCCGGCAAGGAATGGGTGCCGATGCCTCCAGATTTTAAGTGAACTTTCTCCTGCATTATCACACTCGACAGACGGTGCAGAGAGCAGAACCCTGCCACTGTCAATGCAGAGGTTAACGCGCTCATCTATGACCACTCAGATAGCCCGAAGTGCTCATCTATACAGATGGATCTGTTGTAAAGCAGCAGAGAAGTGCGTGGGCATTTACAGCCCGTTCAGCGAGCCGAACCGTTCAAGAATCCAGTGGTGCCCACTCTATGACCACGAGCAGCATGACGATGGAGGTGATGGCAGTTACACAGGCTTTCATGTGGCTGGAATCACAGCTTTATACCAACGTGTGTGTCCTAAGTGATTCAATGAGCATGATTCAGAAGGTCGAAGCTGGATCTGTACGTAGACAGTGGACTGAGTCGCTGCGGAAGTCTGTTGTCCATAAAGTCACCTTCATCTTCGTCCCGGGACATACGGGAGTCGAGGGAAATGAACGAGCTGATAAGCTGGCTGGCTCTGCACCCCCTGTAGATGGCCAGCCCATGGATCGTGCCGATGTTATTAACGTCCTCAAAGATATGGCTAGAACAGAGGACTTTGACGTCAGTGATTCCACATCGTTGTCCAGGATGAAAGACTTGGGAGTAAGAATCGGCACAGCCGGACGCGAGAGGTACATCGGGAAAACAAAGCGCCCCGTCAACCAACACAGAACTGGCACTATTAGCCACCAGACGCTGATGCATATGTTGGGGGGAGGATCTGAGCACCAATGCACATGTCCAGAGTGCAATGAAGATACCCCAACTGATAACTGATAACTGATAAAATACAGGTTCTACGTAGCACCTCAACACTGTTTTTCTCATTGCAAGTGGCATCTTTGTATTCGTCAGTTTGTTTTTCATCTTACAACTGGCCACCTACGCCTAATGTCTTCAAGGCATCTCCAATCAGATGTTATAGGAATTTTCCGAGATAATTGTACCGATTCACTTGTTTAAGAATATTCCCATTTACGTGTATTACATTGTGGTAATTCCTTCTTCCCGGTGACGACTATAATATGTGTCTAACACTAGTTAATCACTCTGTGCAACAACCGCATCTACTACATGTTGCAGATCCTGCTCATTGTTTGTAATCAATACTATGTCATCCGCATATCTAATGTTATTTTAGGTTCTCCTTGGTGATTCCTTTCATATTTGAACATATTTTCACTGTGTAGGGAAAAACGATCTCGAGACAGTTCACATCTGTGTTTTGACCTATCGCAGTAGGTATGTAGTGACAGTTTAGACATACCGTTATATTGATTATTTGGTTGTTTCGGGATTTGAGCATAGCCTACGATGGGCACCGTTGTGGTATTCTGTTTATGATAATTTGGCGTGTCTAGCGTGTGCCGCGTGGTTACACACCTATTTCACACGCCAGTGATCCGGGGCCTGTTTCCGGATCCGGTCAGGGATATGCACTACTGACGAGCTCAAAAGAGAGCGAAACTCGAGTCTAGTGCTTCCATATTGACGTGGATAGGCCTTAGGTTCATACCAAAGTACGACCAGCGTTGCCACTAGTGGGTTGTGCTCAATATATAAATACCGTTATATATTTGTGTTTACCTTCGCTACGTTTGAACGCTTTAATTTTTGCGTCTATATTAGCTTTCCCTATTACTTTTTTCCCTCGCCATAAGGGGAACCCATTCCGACTTGTGAGGTATTTGTAATTTATGTTCACAAATCAATTACGAAAGGTCAACAGTTTAGTCCAAATAATCGTGCAGTGTTTAAACACGATACCTCGAAATCAGCACACCGAAAGTTTAAGAGTAAACGCTCTTATCCAAGGGGTAATGCCGACATCCATCATAATAGGTATGTGATGATATGTTTAGACAGAACGACACTTCAAGGTAGATGTGGTCAATATCACGTCCACATAATTTAGGATGATTTAAAATTGCAAGTGAAAGGCCGTTTTCTACGATTCTAGATTCCAGTGGATCAAGACATGTCAAAATGCACTAGAACTGAGTAGGACACGAATTGTCAACATACCTTGGTAGTGCACTTAGAGAATCCTTGAAATGAAAACAAAACGGCAAACGAAATAGAGCTAGACTACATTTACACCATTCGCATGTAGGGGGTTCTTAGCATAAATGTTTTCTGAATACCATACGCCAAGAAGTGTCGCCAATTGCCCATCTTCATGCTCCCTATTGTCCAATGTATGTATGAAAACCTATGTCTATCTTTTTCTTCTTTTCGCTATTGTTCCTTCTTCTTCTTCTTCTTCTTCTTCTTCTTCTTCTTCTTCTTCTTCTTCTTCTTCTTCTTCTTCTTCTTCTTCTTCTTCTTCTTCTTCTTCTTCTTCTTCTTCTTCTTCTTCTTCTTCACAGACAAGTCACTGAAATTGTTCTGGCGACTACATAACAGCATGAGTGGGGCAGCCAAGAAGAGAATTTCTAACTTCCAAAGTGCTGACCTCGTCTGGCAGAGAACAAGGGAAAAGCCCTCTTCGAACGCTACCAAGAGCAAAGCAACCAGACAGACATGAGAGGCCTAAATCTTGATAATAAGGTCACCTGAGGCAGATGCAAGGCCCAGAACATTTCGGATGAAGACACAGTGACAGTAAAAGAAATCAAGGCCGTGCTTCGACGATCAAAGAACAACGCTCCAAGGCCAGATGACATAAAATACGATGACATCAATATGAGTACCGACCTCTAGCTAGATAAACTAGCAGACATTTACAATAACAGTATAGGGAGCGCTACCATAAAGACCATACACGAATTCAGGGATATCGAGCAACAACCATGCAGTATACAATAGGCAAAATGCTGGAGAAGTTAATTGCCAGGAAAATATCAAGCAAGGTGTTTTCTCACCTACCATGGGAGGGTACAGTCCAGTTAGAGAAACCTGGACCAATGTAGCAGTGTTTGCCCATGACGTCTATGAAGGTTTTCACTCAGGCATTGACACCTTTGCTGCAGATCCAGCCCGCGAGGTCATTTCATCCGGCTCGCCGACGGTACTCAAACTTGCTTGATATAATGTATGGAACACGAGACGTGATACAATTTAAATGTAAATATTATGTTTAGAATAATAGGAGATCTTCTCACGTGCGGAGACTCCCTGGCTTCTATGTGTCTTATATTTATATTGTCAAATATAAATTATTGCATCTAGATTCTCTTGTTTATTGTCATCAATCAATCAGGTGCCGTCTCCGCAATGAAGGTTGGCTGCAATGGATCTCCAAAACTGTCTGTCTCTCGGCTTGACTGTACATTCTGTCACGCTGATGTTCGTCCATATCTTGATGTTATCCTCCCACAATTATCGTTGTCTACCTTTTGCTCGCTTGCCCTCAACCTTGCCTTCCAGTATGGTTTTTATAAGAGTATCATGTCTTTTAACGTGGCCAAAATATTTCACTTGTCTCCTCTGTATTTCTTTCATCAACTCTCTCTTCATTCTCAGTTTTTCTAGGACCTCTGCATTTGATTGTTTTTGTTTCCATGAAATACGACCTATTCGTCTGTATATCCACATCTCCAGGGCTTCTATGCGACTTTCTAGTTGCTTGTTCAATGTCCAGGATTCAGCGCCATACAGTAGCGATGAATATACGTTGTTTATTGTAATGTTTGCTTATTTCGTGCCATCCAAAGTCCTTCCCTGTCTCGTGGTAGCGCCGCCTACTGCTCTGGCGTTACAATGGTTTCCATGGCAACACACGCACACGCATCATTACCTACCCCAGATGCCTCCTGCTGTCAATACAGGTCCGATGCTCCAGAAATATTTACTTCTTTTTGCCAGTCTTACATTTTATAGGTATGTAATAAGGATTCCTTGGTTTGAGAGTGATAGGTAAGTGAACTACAAGTGTGAATAGAGGCAATAAAGTAGCAAACATAGAATAAAAATGCCATTGAAGCATCATGTTATTACGAAAATAGTATCCCCAGCTCAGAAGAATTCCCCTGTCAAGGTGTTAATAGAGCTTGTCTCTAGGCCAGTGTTTTTCAACCGTTCTGCTGGGGCAGATCTTTACGCATTTGTTTACGTTACTCAAGGAACTCTGTGCGATGATTCAAGTGTCTGTCCTACTTTATGTAATAAACCAGATGGGCAGAAATGTTGCATTTAAGCGATTTTGGTAAACTGGAAAATACATTTTCTTGGAAGTGCGAAAAGTTGTGTAATACTATAACCTTCAGTTAAATCAGCTTCGAGGTGTTACAGTTGATGGAGGTAAAAGACATGGCTGGAGTGAGGAACGGTCTGATGGGACAGATCAGGACTCAGTTGGAAGATTTGCAAATTCAGGGCGCTCTGTTCATACACTGCATCATACATCAGTGTCAGAAGTCGGGGTGCCCCACCGGCTAGATGAAAGCATTAGTTACTGGCGAGCAACCCCAAATAGTCAGAAACTGACTAGGGACAAAATCTATATGGCTGAACTACAGATTAAGCCCATGAATATCCAACGTACAGCTCCAAGTGGCTCGTTACAAAATTGAAATGAACTGTGCTGAATATTCGCCAAGGAATGGGAAAGAGAAGGTTAGCTAGGATAGATTTTTAAGTCTGAATTAAAGTGTACTGACAACTATCCCAGTACACGTTTTTCTCCCTGACTGCTCCCTTCCTTGGTGTCTAAGTGAACCCCCACCAATGTACACACACAACACGTATGCACAATTGGAATTACAAATATAACGATAGAATTATGAGTTATAATACTACAACATTTATTTACTAATCATATCCGATTTCCAGATGATGATGATGAAATCATATAACATGATAGTGATGACAACTATTACATAACTTGTTACTTGAACTATCTGGATCTGTGGTCCAGATCCCCAATCTCCAGTAGACACAAAAACAGCTTGCTGGTATTCTGACTCAGTCAGTCCTGGCACTACCTAGTCGTCACTCGTTCTTGAGATCTATAACATAGGTGCTCCTTGTGAGAGCTTGAATTATCTGGATCTGTGGTCCAGATCCCCACTCTCCAGTAGACACAAAAACAGCTTGCTGGTATTCTGACTCAGTCAGTCCTGGTACTACCTAGTCGTCATTCGTTCTTGAAATCTATAACATAGGTGCTCCTTGTGAGAGCTGTTCAGAGATTTTTTCATTTCTAACATGACCAGAGCTAACAGCCTATTTTATGCTGAGTCCCCCAGACACTATCATTTCATTGGCGCCTTTCTGTCTGGTGTACATGCCACAAATCACATTTCCCCAGAATTGCTTTAATTGCTTCCTTGGATCTGTTTCACACATTCCTACCGGGCAGACACATTATCTCCCATCATGTCCAGTCATAAATTCTTCCTGAACTGGCCTTCACACCTTGCTCCCCTCTGTCTGGTACAAAGTCCACAGGCCCAGGGTTAATTGCCTCTGCCAGACACCCAACACCTAATTTCTGAATCCAGTCGGAATGGTTTATTATCCTTTTAACACCCCGCCGTTCTACCTGTCTACAGGAGTTACTAGCCTCTAGTCAAGTTTAGGATACGTTTTACAAGGTCTCTTCACACTCTGTTGAGTCTGTGTGAATGGCTGGACTTGGCATGTTTATAGCTCCAGGTTGCTTGTGTCAGGCCTGGGCAGTTTTACTTTCCACTCAGTCGCGGTCCATTTAACACTGCATGCCTGTGTGGTGTTATTATCAATTTAATTTTTTTTTAAATTATTATATTGTCTGTTTCTCCTTTCCCCAGCATTCTTTATGATAGTGAATTTCATTTCTGGTTCTGTAATGTCTCTACATGGTTCATCAAAAGTGACCCGAAATGTGTTCTGGGAAGTAAAGGCTGCATTTTATGACAATCAGAAATCACTCTGTATGAAAGACTTAGATATTTCTTGTGTACTGAAACCAGTCGTTTCTGCTGTGAATTTTATTTGGTGACATGCACTCAAATCACCGTCAGTTCCAGGCTTTTCTTGAAGAAATTGATTCTGAATTCTGTGACTTGCCTTATCACACATCAGTGAAGTGGCCCAGCTGCGGTAGAGACATGTTTGTGTTTACAAACTCCGAAACAAAATATATGTTTTCCTCACTAAACAAGATAGAGCTGATCCATAGTTCTCAGATCCTACCTGACTGTCAAAGTTTTCATTTTTGGTCGACATTATATCCTACATAAATTAACTGTTTGAAACTTCACGGAAAGAATAACCTCGCCTGTGATCTCTATAGAACCATGAAAGGATTCCGGAGAAAGCTGTCATTGTTTGAAGCACAACTGTAAGGAGAAAACGTTTCTAATTTTCACTGTTTTAAAGAGTTTTGCACTACAATCGCCGAAGATGTCAACCTCGATGTTCCGGAAAAAAAAAAAAAATTATTCGTGACTTGAAGAAGCATGTTTTGGAGAGATTTTCAGATCTTGACAGAATGGGGAGTGACATTCTTCAATTCCAGAATCCGTTTGATTGTAACCGTGATGATGTGCCAGTTGAATTACAGTTAGAGCTCATTGATTTGCAATCAAATGACTTGTTGAAAGAGAGGAACAGAGAAGGAAAACTTGTAGAGTTGTACCTCTGCTTACCTGATGTTATGTTTCCGAAACTGAATAAATTTTCCGCTGGTATGGCATCAGTGTTTGGAACAACTTATTTGTGTGAGCAAACATTTTCAAAAATGAAGTATGTAAAGTCTACACATCGAACGAGATTGACTGATGAACATTTGAAAGCAATTCTCTTCACTGGATGCAGCAATTCCAAACCAAACATTGATGATATCTTGAAAGCCAAATATCAGTTTCACAAATCTCACTAACCTTGTTTGCTGCTTAGATCATGAGATTCGGATATGTGCACACTAATCCTTATCTAACTATCATTTTGCTAACGTCGCCTTCTGTGATAACGTTTTTAGTAACTGAATATGTTGGTCGTCTTTGTTTTTTTTTTGTGTGTGTGTGCATTGCACGCCACTCACTCATGATTAACTTAGTGTTTCGTCTTTTTTGCCAGCGCTTTTGTTCTGGCTAGGAAATATTGTTAAAGTTAGTTGCATATCCTTTACATGACGTTTGCAGTCAACACAGGCATTTTTTGCTGTTGTTGATGTCTTGACAAGTTTACGTTCAGTAGTTTTTCATTTCTTTCTGCACGACTGGCACCCATACCATAGCGTAAAGAACCATCGCAAAGGGGTCTGCTGCCAAATCACACACAGCTTGTTTTGAACGGGTATACGGGATTACAAACCGCGCCCGTAAGACCTTGGTAACGGAGATCGGTGCAAGTATTGTACAGAATGAGTATCCAGCCCGCGCTCGTCATTTTGTCAGTTATCCGGCTCGCCGTGAAAAAAAAGTTTGGTGACCCCTGATCTTGAGGATGCGTACAACATAGTACCACTGGATTTTTTAATTCTTCAGCTTCTTGAACTCAAGATAAGTAATTTCCTCCTTAGTTGGAACGCCGCAGCACTCTTCCAACGGAAAGTAGTTTTGAGATGTGACAGTTGGACTTCTGAACCAACAACAATATATTCTGACCTACCACAGGGATCACCATTATCTCCGGTGCTGTTCAACGCCTATACTGTGAGAATCACCAGCGAGCAGATCACTGGGCCGAGGAGGACACTGTAATATGCCGACGATGTTTTAGTGTATCGTCAGGGTAAGGATAGAGATTAGGTTGCTGTTAAACTACAAACCGAACTCAGTCGCATAAGTACTTGGTGTGTAGAAGCTGGGGCAATGGTCAACTCAAAAAAGGCAACAGTGACATGGTTCTCTTTTAATAAACATTTTGTCAACACTCCAACACCAACGGTAAATCTGTGTTCAGAGACTGTGGAAAGAACGCAGGCAATGAATTACCTATGGATACGTTTTGATCGAAGCCTTGCTTATAATGAGCACATAGACCAGGGGATAACAAAGACCAAGCGGGGTTTGGAGGATGTGTGTGGTAGGTGTGTGTTTTTGGAGGGGATGTGTTGGTGGGTGGGGAAGCGTGTGTGTAGGGGATGTGTGTATGTGTGGGGAGGTGTGTGTGTGAGTGTATGGGTTGGGGTGTGTGAGGGTGAGGGATGTGTGATTATGAGATGTTTGGTTAAGAGATGTGTGATTAGGGGAATAGGTGAATGGGGGTGCGTGTGGGAGGAGGATGTGTATGCGCGTTAGTGTGTGTGGATTGGGGGATGAATAGGGGATGTTTGTGTGTGTGAGTGTGGGGTGTGTGTGTGGATGAGGGAAGATTGTGTGGGTGGAGGATGTGTTTACGTTAGGGATGTGTGGGTTGGTGCAAGTTTTGTATGTGAGTATGTGCTTAGTTAGTGGATTGGCAGGAATGTGTGTGTATGTGTGGGGGGGGGGGGGGGTTGTTTGGTAGGAGGATGTGTGTTTGGCTGCATGGTTGGGGGTGTGTTGGTAGGTGGTGGATGGTATGTGCGTGGGTGAGTGTTGGTGGGTGAGTGTTGATGGGATATGGGATGGAGGAGGACGTGTGTGTGCGTGGGAAGATATGTGTGCGTGGGAAGATGTGTGTAGGTGGGGGCAGGTGTGTTTGTGTGATGGTTGGTTGGGTGCATGTATGTGTGCCTAGAGGTATGTGTTTGGGTGGATGGAGGATGTGTGTGAGGGATGTGTGGTGGGTAGTATATGTGTGTGTGTAGTCAGATGTGTGCAGGTGGGGGTGTGCGTGGGTGTCCGATGTGTGGGTAGGGTATTGGTGGATGGGTTAGGGAATGTATGTGTGCCTGGATGTGTGTGTGTGGTTGAGTGGGGATGTGTGTGTGTGGGGAATGTGTGGGTGGATTGTGGATTGGTGGGTGGTGGGGGATGTGTCTCATAACAGGATACTATGCATTGTTTATGTTTACAACATACATTTCACAATGTATTATTTCTAATGTGAATGTATTATGCACTATTGATGAACGAAAGTTGAGGGATTGGAAGGGCGGAATGTAAGACGGGCCAGCGTGCCCAATTTGTTACACTTTGAAAATAAAGTCCATTAGTTCGTTCGTTCGTTCGTTCGTTCGTTCGTTCGTTCGTTCGTTCTTCTTCTTCTTCTTCTTCTTCTTCTTCTTCTTCTTCTTCTTCTTCTTCTTCTTCTTCTTCTTCTTCTTCTTCTTCTTCTTCTTCTTCTTCTTCTTCTTCTTCTTCTTCTTCTACGGTTATTTCTGCAATGTTTGTCTCATCACAGTCATAAACTATTACTCTATTTTACAACTAATTTCTCTCGATGACCCAGCGAAGCAATAATTCACACAAAAGGTGTCGATTCAATCTGTCTAATACAGTGTTTTGACGTGTGTTCCTTTCGGCACAGTTAATTCGTTCTTCGTATTTAAGTACACATTTTTCGATACATGTCCCAATTCTAACTCTGTCCCATGGCTATTTTCCTCTCGTAACTAGGTTCTGTTGAAATGTACTTCGTGCTCTTACGTCCGTCGGGATTTCCGTATTTTTGTGACAACTTTAATACACATCAGGTTTTCGAAACAATAGTTAGTTAGTTAGTTAGTCGACAGATCATCCTCGTTGCACATCGAACCATTCAGTCCATAAGTGCTCGGATCCCCACCTCAGCAAATTTCGCAGCGTGTAGCGGATAACGACGCCAGTTCTGTGTTGATTTATCAATCTTCTTTGGCTTCCTGCGTAGTGTTCTTGTTTGGCCACCCCTCTTTTAATTTGCTGCCCTCGCAGTCTGGCCATTGTTGTAGATTCACAGTCATCACTTGGTTCTCGCAAAAGTCTCACTTCTCGTAGAGCATTCAGAATGTCAGCCTGGTCCATGGCGCGTCCGCCCTCCACAGTAGCCTCACATGCGAGATTGTCAGCCCGCTCATTTCCTTGTACTCCCGCATGCCCTGGCACGAAGATGAAACTAATCTTTGCCAGCATCCATTCTCTTCGGATCGACCCCTCCTCTATCCTCTTGATCATGTTCATTGAGTCGCTAAGGAAACAAGCCCTAGTGAATGTCTGTGTCTCGAGCCATGTTATTGCTTTACTTACTGCCATGACTTCCATGGTCAGGCTACTTGTGGTTTCAGTGAAAGCACCAGAGTCCTCCTTCACAATTCTCCCTCCGGCCCGAGCTGTAAAGGCCCATGAGCTTCTCACATGTCGGACGACCGACCCATCTGTGTAGATGACCGCGTCACCGTCTAGCGAATTCTCGAAAATCAACGCTTGTACTTCAGCCTCAACAGCAGCCGGATTTTCTTGTCTGCATTTTCTATCTAGTTGGATGCAAACTGAAAAGGATGTGCAGAAGTCTGTTGGCACTTGCACTAACAATGTTTTCCCTAAATGAATTTGAATAATGAAGACATAAACAATAGAATGCACGATTTATTGCCTGGCTTATTTAGCTGCATCTCGTCAGGTATATACTGCAGAAATCACACAACGTAAAGTAAATTAACTAGAAATATGCCAGTCAGCGAAATATGCCAGGCAATAAATGGTGCAATCTATTGTTTGTGTCTTCGATATACAGCAGGATGTCGGCAAACTAATCACGCTGATATCTTGAAGATTGTCTGATGTATGATGTTGTCCCACATGACATGATTTCCCGTGAATATATCTCTTTGCTACTAATATCTCTGTGTGGTATCTTGAAGATTGTCTTGTTTGTGATATTATCCCGTATGACATGATTTCCCTTGAATATATCTGTTTCGCACTAATTTCCCTGTGTGGTATCTTGAAGATTGTCTTGTGTATTTTGTCCCCCATGACATTTTTCCCTTGAATATATCTGTTTGTTACTAATTTCATTCTCGTTACCAGTCTCTTCGTAAACCAGTTCTATCAGACTCATCACTGGTATCTATGATTTCAGTCTTTATGTTGATTCTTATCTTGTCTTTCGGTTTAGAATATTTAATTCGTAAATTCAGTAATGGGTCTAGTCCGTATTTTAACTTGACGTTCTTTAAGAGTGTCACAACAATATATTAAGATTTATTTTTAATAAGCATAGTTCAGGTACTTTAGTCCTGCGCATAGTCTAATGTTTGTTCCAAGAAGTTTATGTTAGTGACTGCTTGACTGCCGTATTTTACCTCAAGAAAGTTGCCAATGATAATGTCACAACGTGACGATAACTAGGCTTCTTCACAGCATTCAAAGTCTGTTAAGGTTCTGTTAGGTCAGATCGGACGCAGAATTTACTTCTCTCATGCTGACAAAAATGGCGGATACATTCGCTAGTTTGCATGACATCGTTATATTTTGCTAGTTCATATGCCCTGGTTGTCTTTACCTTTTTTTTTCCTTCTTCCATTTACCTTCGTGGCAGAGGTGGAATTATGGCACTTCTGACATTCTTTACCTCTAACGAAAGCGGCTGGCGCATTCTGGCTTCTGACACTTCTGACACCAATTACCTTTGGCAGCGCTGGAATTCTAACACTTCTGACATTATTTGCCTGTGGTCGCGGTGGGAGTCTGACTATTTCTGACACCATTTACCTGTGGGAGCGGTGGAATTCTGACTCTTTTTGCCACCATTTACCTGTCATGGACTTAAATTTTAGGCCGCCGCTATAGGCTCGCTTCTTCTTGTTGTCACTCTATTGGCAAGTCAGATCCATGGTTGGAATTTACTCATGGCGCTACTTCTGGGCTCAATACTTAGTGGCTCACGATCCCTTCGCCATGAATTACTATCTTCTGAACGCTTTACTGTCAAACCTTGATTGCTTGTCCATGTTTGTGGGCGACTCGCTCTCCTCCCCTCGCATGCCGACGTCACAAGTTTAACTCAAGGACGTAACAGAAATCAACGCTATTTTCATCATTTATTTCACGGCTTCACATTTTCGAACAAGTCATCACCCACGTCTAACCGCACAGTTATACCAAAGTAAAATAAGAACATAAACTATCACTCATACTAAAATATAATGTATAGACGGCACTTGGCTTGTGCAATTCTCGCGCTCGTTACAACACGTCCGACCTGGACCGTGTCTTCGCTCGTACTCCACGTTCATACAAGATAATAATCTTCTTCTGACATTCGTCCAAACAACTGTGTTCCACGTACTAACAAACACTCGTGCAGAGGTGAGTTCCATTCATACCGAACCCGCACCCTGACACTCTTCCTCTTCTTATTCTTCTTTTGCCCGCTCTTACCACTTGTGAGATTAATGTGTATAATTTGTTTTTCTGTTCTTTCCATTCTTCAACCTATCGTTTGTATTTTAAGTCTCGACGTTGTTCATTGAGATACATATCCAAGGTTAAGCCCATTATCTCTCTCTCTCTCTCTCTCTCTCTCTCTCTCTCTCTCTCTCTCTCTCTCTCTCTCTCTCTGTCCCTATCTCTCTGTTTCTCTCTCTGTCTCTATCTCTCTGTGTCTCTCTTCTCTCTCTCTCTCTCTGTGGTGTGTTGGTTAGGGATATTGTATGGGTGAGGTATGTGTGTGTGGATGGGGGATTTTTGTGGTGTGTGGGTGGGGGTATGTGGGGTGGATGGGTAAGGGTATCTGTATGGGTGTGGGTGGGAATATTGTGTGGTATGTGGGTGGGGGATATGTGTGTAGGTGGGGATGTGTGGTGGTATGCTGGAGTGGGATGTGTTGGTGAGGGATATGTGTGTGTGCGGTGCGTGGGTTGGGAATATTGCGTGGTAGAGATGTATATGATGTGCAGATGGGGGATTGTGTAGTGGGGGATTGGGTTAAGGCATGTATGGGTGGGTGGAGGATGTATATGTGGGTGGTGGGGTGTGTGTGTGAGTGGATTGCGGATGTATGGGTGATTAGGGAGATGTGTGTGTATGGGGGGGGGAGGGGGAATTGTGTGCGTGGGTGGGAAATATGTGGTCAATGGAGATGTGGCTGGGGGATGGGTGGTTTGAGGTGTGGATGGGGAGAGGATGTGTGGGTTAGGATGTGTATGTGGGTGGGCGTGGGATATGTGGGTTGGTGGGGGAATGTTTATGGATGGCGAGTGTGTTTTGGTTGGGGGAACAGGTGAGGGGAGTGTGGGTGGGGGGTGTGCGGGAGGGGGATGGGTCGGTTGGTGGGGTATGTATGTGTCCCTTGGTGTGCGTGTGTGTGGGTAGGTGGGGGTGTGTGTGTGGGTGGGGTGATGTATGTGTACGTGGGAGATGGGCCTCATAACATGGTAATTTGCCTTGTTTATGTTTACAACATTCATTTCACAATGTTTATATTTCTTCCTATGTAAATGTATAATGCTCTTGATGAACGAAAGACGAGTGATTGGAAGGGCCGAAAGTAAGACGGGCCTGCGCGCCCAATTTGTGACCCTAATAAAGTTGATTTGATTTTGATTTGATTTGATTCACTTGTTTATTTATTTCAATCTTGTATTCCCTTGGTTTTCGTAATTTCAACTTCTGTCACTCGTGCTCTCTCGCTCTCTCGGTTTAGTTAATCAGTTATGTCTATCTGGTCGGGGTGCCTGTCTTTCGCGCGCTGTCTTTTTCTATCCGACCCCCTCTTTTTGTCTTTCTGGTGTAAATGTTTCTCTATATTCTCTCTCTCTCTCTCTCTCTCTCTCTCTCTCTCTCTCTCTCTCTCTCTCTCTCTCTCTCTCTCTCTCTCTCACACACACACACACACACTCTCTCTCTCTCTCTCTCTCTCTCTCCCCTCTCTCTCTCTTTCTCTCTGTCTGTCTTTCCCTTTCACGCCACGCTCTGTCTCGTTCCATGTCCATCGCTCTATACGAGTGATTATGTAACTGCATGTGTGTTTCTCTATATATAGAAAGAATACAATCATACTATACCTATATGCGTATCATTACAATTGATCACTCTATATTAACATTGATATTACATTTAACATCAGTTTTGAACATCAAGACTCAATATGCAACACAGTGCTTCTAGTGCAATAACTGGCACAAACACAACCAATATGCTTAGAAAGGAGTTTATTTCAAAACAGCACTATTGGAGGCAGCAAGATACTGTAGAATCTGCATATGAATATTTCGGCGTTGTCGGGATAACAGCTCATTGTTGGTCAGGTATGTGATGTTGTCAGCTTTAGTTGACACACGGAGCCACGTAATCTTCGGGTGGGTTTATCAACGGGTACCTGTTAGACGAACGAACGAACAAACGAAAATCTGTATTTTCAAAGGGTTAATAATTGAGCACACAGGCTCTTCTAACATTCTGCCCTTCTTCTCTATTTGCTCTCCTACATTCTTTAATTCAACATCACAAATGAAGCAAACTGTTGACAGCAAAAAAACAATAAGTATTAAAAAGCATGAAACATAGTTAATAACGAATAACTCACTGAGGCAATGTTTAACATGGGCATTATAAACACCTAAGCAAGGTGTAACTTGCCGTACATATGGGAATGTGTTTTGGCTAGTTGTCGTTTGAGATAATTTACTATTATTATTGTCTTTTTTTTTTCTTTTTGTTTATGGGGGAATGTAGTCTGTACTGAGGTAATGTTCAAACAGTTTGCGAATGTATGCATAATGATTGATGGTGTCTTTAAATTCTTGTTCAAGATTGTTCTACAACTGAGCGGCAGAGTATGCTAAGCTTGTTTTATATAAGACTACCCTAGTTTAGGGACATGAAGTATATTTAGTAGCTCGCTATGTCTTGCGTTGTATTTAAACAATGGCCAAATGTAACTTGGAGCATTTTGAAATATGATTTTGTGAATTAGTTTAGCTTTATTAAAACGTAGGTGTTTGTGTAGTGGCAGTAACCAAAGACGTTTACGTAGGTTAGAATTGTCGGTAAGCTTTTCATCATTAATTAAACGTACTGGCATTTTCTGGAGTGAATAAAGGCATTTTGCTATTGATTTGGAGCATCCATTCCAGATTTTGGAGCAATTATCAATATGTGTTTGTATATGGGAAGTATAGAATATCTTTCTTGTGTTTGCGTCAAAGAAATTTTTAATTTTGGCAAGTTGGTATATTATTGGCTATTTGTTTAACGAGAGGATGAACATAGATTTTGTTTAAGAAATGTTAATTTGCATGCGGTTTCCATGACTCCAGTTAACTAAACTATTTATTTCTTGTCGCAAGGATAATTCTAGCACATTACGATCAATAGCGTTTGCATAAACTATGCAGTCTTCTGCAAATATGTCGCAAGATGACGATAGATATAAAGAAAGATCATTTTTATAAATGGCAAATAACAGATGGCCAGGAATAGATCCCTGAGGTACTCCAATATTAATGGTAATCGCTCGAGGTAACGATTTATTGTGTGATACTTCTTGTTTTCTATCTAATAAAAATGATTTTATTAATGTCACTATATTCAAGCTTACTTTCATTGTTTTTAGTTTTTAATTAGAATAGTATGATCTATCATATCGAATGCTTTTCTAAAGTCTATAAACACTGCTCCACACAGATTACTGTTGTTAATATTTTAATGTCAGTTTTCTATCATGTTTGTTAGGGCCGTATGACAGGAATATTTTGGCCGAAATCCTGACTGACTGTCAACTATTAGTTTGTGGCGAACTAAGTGTTCTTGTTTTGTTTTGTGGATGTGCTTTTCTAGCGGTTTGGATCATCATCATCAAGTGCCGTGCCGGCTGGCGTAGGCGTTCATGGCTCTCCATAGATCTCGGTCTTTGGTTTTCTGGATCAACTCTGCTTTTGATATTCCTCCATGCCACCGTCTCAATCCATCCAGCATCACTTCTCTTGGTCTACCTCTGCCTCTCTTCCCCTCGATCTTTCCAGTTGTTACGATGTTCTCCAATGCCTCTCTTCTCATCACATGACCGAGGAAAGCTGTTTGTCTCTGTCTTATTGTTGTATATAATGTTCTAGTTTCGTTAGCCTGTTTCAGGCAGTCGTCGTTAGTTACTCTGGCAGTCCAAGGAATTCGCAACATTCGTCTCAGGAACCACATCTCTGTTGCTTCTAATTTCTTCTTAATTTGTTCATTTACATTCCAAGATTCACTGCCATACAGCAAAACTGGTTCTACATAGCATTTCATCACTCTCTTTCTTACATTCAGTGATAGTGACTTATTGCATAAGATACTCTTCATTTTCTGAAATGCGGCTTTTGCCTGCCCTATTCTGCTCCTAATCTCTGTTGTACATCTTCCATCTGATGTTATAAATGCCCCTAGGTATCTAAAATTATCAACTTGGTTAAGGATTTTCCCTTCTATTTCTATGTCACATTTTGGTGTCACTATTTTCTTTGATATTACCATTGTTACTGTTTTCTTGATATTCAAGGAGAGTCCTTTCCTTGCACTCTCTGTTACTACAACGTCTAATAATTGTTGTAGGTCTGTTGAATTATCCGCCACCAATACTGTGTCATCTGCATAGCGTATATTATTTATATTATAACCTCCAACTAGTATTCCTGGCATCTCTTTGATCCCTCTCATTATTACTTCGCTATAAAGGGAGAAAAGATCTGGTGACAAGACACACCCTTGTCGTACTCCTAGCTTTATCTGTTCGTAACTACCCTCTTTATTTCCCATTTTAATTGCTGCTACTTGGTTCCAGTAAATATTCTTTATTATTCTTAAATCTTTTCCATCAGTGTTGATATCTTCCAACATTTTAATCAGTTCATCATGTTTTACTTTATCAAAAGCCTTAGTATAATCTATGAAGCACAAATATATGTCTCTCTGTTTCTCTATTGACTTTTCTATTAGTGTCCGTAATGTATAAATTGCATTGTTTGTGCCCTTTCCTTCCACAAATCCATACTGTTCTTCACTAATTTCCATTTTTATTTTCTTTTTGGTTCTTCTCATTATGATTCTGAGTAGAAGCTTAGTGATATGGTTTATAAGGTTAATTGTACGAAAATCTTCACAATCAATTGCTCCTGGTCTTTTTGGTATAGCTATAAATACAGATTTCAGCATATCACTGGGTAAATATCCACTGCTGTAAATATTATTCAATATTTGGGTTAATATATCTACTCCAAATTATCCCAATACTTCTAATTCTTCTATTGTGATTTCATCTGGCCCAGCTGTTTTTCCTTTCTTCATACGTTTCATAGCGTCAGCGACTTCTTCTTTCAGAATAGGTGGACCTTCTAAGTTACTATCTTCTGTTAATTCTTCCCTTTCTCCTTCATATAATTCTCTTATATCGCTATATATATCGCGGTTTGGATAGTGAGGATAATATGGAAATTAGCCTATAATTACTCATGAGACGATCGGCTAGAGAATCAGCTTTAAGGATACACTTTAGCGATTTTAAAGGCTGACGGGAACTGACCTTTGGTGAGACATTGATAATATATAACAGTTAGTGACTCTCAGATCGCCGGTGCAGCATGGAGAAGGATCCGATTACTAATTCCATCTAGTCCTGATGAGTTATTGTTTTTTAGATTACCGAGATGAGCAAAAACTTCAGTGGTATTCATTAACGGTATGTTGGAGGGAATGTCTCCATAGCTTTTGTTCTCACAGAATTATGATAATAAAGATATGTCTCGAGGCACATCTGGTATTGCAGCCTTCATTTAATTTATGTCGGACTGAAATAATCAACTGAATTGATGACATGTACCCTGATTTGATGGTAATGATTGTGATGATTTGTGTTTTGTTTATCAAGGTATTAATTGCTTTCCATATATCTTTAGTGTTGGTTTTATCTATTATTAAGTTCTTAAAATAGTTTTTCTTTTCCTTTCGAATAACATATTGAACTTTGTTTCTCAAACTACGGTACATAGTTATATCTCTACTTTTATGTGCCCTGTCCCGGTCTCTCATAAGTTCAACTACCTCCTGTGTGATCCACGGGGGCTTAGTGTGATGTTTAACACGAACTTCCTTAAATGGAACATGCTTATCAAATATACTTAGAAACGTCTTCAGCCAGTGTTCGAGAGCATCCTCTGGGTCAGTAAGCTGGTAAATATATTCCAGAGATGAACAATTAGGAGATGTACATTTGTATGGCCTTTAAACGGAGACAATCGACTAAAATATTATCACACAACACAAAGCTTTAAACTACGGGTATAAATAGTGCCCTCTTGAGCCATTTGTGTTTGACAAGGGAAATCATGACAGTGCCAACTCCGCATCATTGGAAGTATATTTAGTTTACTTGATACTGAGTGGGAAAGGTGCAGGCATTTCTTGGAGCAGATGTCAAGGAAGAGACCGGAACACCCACGTATAGGCCCGAAGTGCAAAGGTAATGATCGTTACTAATCACCAAGACAGTGGTTCTCAATATGATTTGGCCAATGCACGCCTTCACCATATGTTTAGAATGCTACCCCTCCCCTTTCGTATTTATTCCCTATAAACACCCTCCCCGGTCCCCACACAGTATACGTAAAAATGGAAGCTAATTTTAATAACACATACTAGAACAAGTCTAGACGTCTACATAAAACGTGATTTGCGGGTCTACTTACATTATAAAATTTTTTTAGAAGGGCAAGAAGTACACAACCGTAAAGTATGAAGGAAACAACAACAACATCAAGCAATCATTTCTTGTAGTAACGCGATCTTGAAATAATCTTAATCTCCCCCCTCCCGCCGGAAACCCTGAAACCCACCGATTGAGAACCACTGCACTAAGAGAATCTAACGATCTAATTAATACATTAATGAATGAATGATTGAATGAATGAATGAATCAATCAATCAATCAATCAATCAATCAATGAGTGAATGAATGAATGAATGAATGAATGAATACCGACTCAACCGATGGATGTATGAATATTACTTACTTCTGGCTTTTGAGCTGGAACTCGTATGGTTCCATTGGAGATAGTTGTTTCGTATACAATGGTGCATTTGTAGAAAAAGAAGTAGCAATAATGGATGCATGTATATCGTGGATGTTGCTGAAAAATACGAGCGTTAATGGATCACTAAATACTGGGGAGTTACCATGTAGGAGGTAGTGAAAATCTAGTAAATACTAGACAATGTAAAGAATATTTACTGGAACCAAGTAGCACAATTAAAATAGGAAACACAGTGTGCAATTATGAACAAATAACGCTAAGAGTACGACAGAAATGTGTTTTGTCAATGGATCTCTTCTATCTCTATAATGTGAGAGATCAAAGAGACGTCAGGAATACTAATCGGAGGTTATAATAGAAATAACATACGCTATGCAGATCATTGTGACATAGAAATAGAAGGGGGAATTCTCAAACAAGTGGATAGTTTTAAATACCTAAGGGCACTTATAACATCGGATGGAAGATGTACAACAGAGATTAAGAGCAGAATAGGGCAAGCAAAAGCCGCATTTCAGAAAATGAAGAGTATGCAATAAGTAGCTATCAATGAATGTAAGAAAGAGAGTGCTAAAATGTTATATAGAACCAGTTTCTGCTGTATGGCAGCGAATCTTGGAATGTAAATGAACAAATTAGGAAGAACTTAGAAGTAACAGAGATGTGGTTTTTAAGACGAATGTTGCGAATTCCTTGGACTGCCAGAGTAACTAACAACGAGTGCCTGAAAGAGGCTAATGAAACTAGAACACCATATACAACAATAAGAAAGAGACAAACAGCTTTCTTTGGTCATGTGATGAGAAGAGAGGCATTGGAGAACATCGTGACAACTGGAACGATCGAGGGGAAGAGAGGCAGAGGCAGTCCAAGAGAAATGATGCTGGTCGGATTGAGACGGTGGCATGGAGGAATATCATCAGCAGAGTTGATCCAGAACACCAAAGACCGAGATCTGTGGAGAGCCATGAACGCCTACGCCAGCCGGCACGGCACTTGATAATGATGGTGCAGATAAAACAATATTGGTGCCGGATAATGTAAGAGGTCTACGACAATTGTTGGAAATTATAGTAACAGAGAATGCAAAGAAATGAGTCTTGAATATTAAGAAAACAGTAACAATGGTGATATCAAAGAAACGTGACACTAAGATGTGACATAACAATGGAAGGAAAATTCATAATACGTAAATAAATTAAAATACCTAAAGGCAATCATAACATCGGATGGAACATGTGTGACAAGGAGTACAAGGAGAACTGTCCAACAAACGCTGCATTTCATAAAATGAAAAAATATGTTTTCTAGTCGCAGTCATTGTATATATGAAATAGACTTCTGAAATGCTATATGGATCCTGATTTGCTGTATGGCAGTGAATCTTGGAGTGTAAATGAACAAAATAGGAAAAAACCTGGAAGCAATAGAGAGGTGGTTCCTGTGACCAAGGTTGCATATTCATTGGACTGACAAAGTAACTAACAACGATAGCCTCGAAGAGGCTAATGAAACAGATGTCAACATATCGCTATGTAAATATCCACTGCTATAATTAACATTCAACAGTTTGGTTAATATAACTACTCCAAAATTGTCATAGTTCTTCTAATTATTCTATTGTGATTCCATCTAGCTCAGCTGTTTTTACTTTCTTCATATGTTTGACAGCGTCAACGACCTCTTCTTATAGAATAGGTGGACCTTCTAAGCTACTTTCTTATGATTGTTTCTTCCCGTTCTCCATCATATACAAATCTTAATTACTTATTTCAGCGCTTCATTATAGCACCGTCCTCCAATAATATCTTTCCCAATTATTTTAATGCCAAAAGAATAAAGAAAAGACAATGACAAAAGAGAATATACGGAAACACACATACACAGATAGAAAGAAAGACAGATAAAGAGACAGACAGAGTAGAAGAGAAAGATAGAAAAGATAGAGAGAGATAGACAGACAGAGAGAGAGAGAGAGAGATACAGAGAGAGAGAGAGACAGATGGAGAGAGAAAGACAGAAAGAAAGGCAGCAAGAGAGAAAGAGAAAGACAGAGGGACAGACAGACAGACAGACAGACAGACAGACAGACAGACAGACAGATTGGCACATCACATATAGACCGCACACGAAGCTATACTTAGTTTGTTCTGGTCAGCACTTGTACTGGACTCTTGTAACTTGATGTGTTCACAATCTAATGCTTCCTGCGTGTGTGTATACGCAGCATAGACGAGGGAACCTATGTTTATAATCGTACATAGGTCACATTACCAATCTCGTCCCTCAACACATTGACAGTGAGAATACCACCATCATATTCTTACCAAGCAGTGTAATTTAGCAGCGAACAGTTTTCTACAGACTGTGTTCATCAGTCTCCCACCACATCTCTCACTACGAGAATGCCTTAGCCCAGGGGTGGGCAAACTTTTCGTGCGGAGGGCCGCATTGACAAATGTAAAGCTATACAACCACATAATCAAATGTACAATAATACTAAAGCTATTTGCGGGCCGCATATATATATATATATATATATATATATATATATATATATATATATATATATATATATATATATATATATATATATATATCCATTTTGTTTACAGCAACCTATCACAATAAGTAATTATTAATTATTTATACGTTATTAAGCAGTATAAATAACTAATTATTGCAATTTTATTTTACTTATACACTTATACATTACATTTGACAATATGGTCGAAAACTTGTACTAATTTGTTAACACGATTTAACAACTTGTTATTATAACAAATATTCTTTATTATCTATCAATGGCTTTAATTTAGACACATAACGACTACATTGTCACTAATGTTGTTGATTTCTAATGAGATGTATGTAACTGCTTGCAATTTTTGACAATATTCTTGAAATCTGGAGAAAGTTTACTTGTTGAAATTCCCATGACGGCATGCAAGTTGCAGTCCGAAAATAAAGACCTATTCTTAGATTTGTTGATCTTCAAGCAAGAGAATGCTTGTTCGCAAATGTATGTTAATCAAAATAATTGTCACCAACTGGCTGGTGTTAGATCCCAGACGGGCAACCACTCAGCCAAAATCATTTTCTTCTACTGGTGGTTAGTTCTGGATGTGTTTTGAGATCCCCTAACTCTGTCAGAAGGGACTAATTACCCTGACTAATCCCAGAGAGAAAACGTGGAACAAATGTCTGTTATGCTGATTTAAGACACTGTCCCTGATACTCAAGAAAACAGCCAAGAAGTGGCTCGTTGAAGATAGAATATATCTATATAGTTTTGGCTGTACTTGGTATCACCAGAAGTGAGAAAGGAGGAGTTAAGACATGCAACGTAATCTGGTTACTTATGACTGCATAGGCAAGATACCTCCCGGACATAGATTCCCACTTCTGGATAATATGTGTGAACCCCCACTAAATGATACAATAATGTGTGTACTTGATACGCTACACAAACATTTATAAACATTTAGAATTATACGGACAAATTGAGTTTAAAATACAACAACTGTGTTTATTATTGCTATTGATGATCATATGATGATGATGATGATGATGATTATGGTATGGTATACGTAACTTATGAGGTCACATAGATCATGCTTCCCCCAGTGAGACGCAGTTCACTGTCAGATTGAAGGAGTCCAAATTGGTCCCTCACAAGGCTAAGTCACTTCCTGATATGGGTTGTTGACTGTCCATTGCTCCTAAGAGATCTGGAATGAAACGAACGGAGATGGGTAGTATCTACGTCTACACATCTCAAAACACATATGTCCATACATTCATATAAACATACATTCAAGTCATAATATATGATGGTATGATGATATATATGATGGCATGTTACATAAACATATATCAGTTCTAAATAAATAAATATATATGTATATATTAATAAAACTATTTAGAACATCTATAGCTCAAAACATACATATTCATATACATTTGTGTAATGGAGTGTTTCCCATATAAGTTCACCTCACTTACTCTTTCCTTTTCTGATTCATTCATACTGTCTTGTCGGAAGGGCTGGTCGCACAGTCCTGTCGAACATTAAATGCCTTCCCTGAATCTGTCTGGGATATTGAATGTCCTAAGTCATGTCTGTCCTCATGCAGACATCATGCAGACAAGGTGAACTGGTGCCATTCCTCAAACCAAGTGGTTTCACCACAATCTTGGTAGGCACTCAAAGTGTTGGTCCAAATAATCAATGTTAATCGGACGCTATCAAGAGACTGGTAGCTCTCAGGAATTTCTCCTAAGTAGTCAGTCTCTCCAATGTTTAACATCATACAGGATGAATCTAAATGTATCTCCTGTACATGAATAAGCCACACGCTCATGTAGCTTGGATAATGGATTTCCCCAAATTATCACATACAACAAATCAGACAACCAAGTGGTGAATGAAAGAAGAAGATAAAGTTCACAGTGTAATAGTAAATCTAGAAACTCGAACATTAAGTACAAAGAAAATCCACCAGTGTAAAGTTTTGGAGAATAAACAGAAACAAGAAACTATAAGGCCTTCAGACTAGCAGACAAACTCAGAATAATGGTATTACCTAGGTTATAGCTAGGAAATCCTGTCATACGACGTTGTATCGAAGTAACAAAACGAGAGGGCAATCTCTCACCAGAAATTAAAATTCCGGCTTCCCTGGTACGCTATTGTGAATGCGTCTGAAGTCTTGCTGGCCTCTGCTCGTAGTTTTATTCTCTCTGTTCCTGGCTAGTTTCCACGCTAGCTAATTACTATGTCCAAGTTCCTGTTGGCTCCACCTATTTTTCATGTAGGACGATTTACCTAGATGGATTAAGTGCCAAATTCTTCTCACCCCTCCTCCTTTCCTGTGAAGGGTAGTTTCATCTGTCAATCAAATTTACCGATGCCCTGCCACATTCCTGAAACAATGAAACATGCTTTGGCGGTGGTGCAGTTGCGTCATTACATTCCAATCTGCTGGTAACACCCGCCTTCCTGGGTTGCTGGCAAAATGTGTCAGCCATGTGTTCCTACTTTGCCGCCCGTATTGCAGTGAGGTGTTAAGCATCTGGTCCTAATTGCTCCTTTGTGGTGGCAATTGCAGACGTCCCGGCTCTACAAAGTCTGGACTTTTAGATAGGTGTTAGGCCTGCATTAAATTACCGTGTTTGGATCACACGTTTTCCCCTGAGTAGCATTGCCATGTATTTCAGACGGGTCTGGCTGACCCTCTTATCTCCCCTTCTACTGAAAACAATTAGTTTTCAACCTTTGATAGCACCGCCGCCGCCTGGTGCCGTGGTGTCTGTGTGTTACGTTTGATCTTGACATCAAAGCTTTCTCAGACCTAGCATTACAGAAATGATGGGGCGTGCGTGGTCAAAATGTAATTTTCTATCTGTTTTCAATCTTTGTTAGTTTTTCCTTATTCCTTGGTTGGGGACTAGATTATTTTATGGTGGACCATTATTCTTTTACTTAGAGAATGATAGAATAATTCTTGTGGGCTCTTTAATTCCTTTCAAACTTGTGTAATACGGATGCTGCCGGGGCTGTCCCGTCACAATAATGATACAAGTTTAGCTGCAAAGCTTTTCACGTTGGGAAATGATTCT
The DNA here is from genome assembly GCA_014155875.1 of Cepaea nemoralis. Taxonomy (NCBI): domain Eukaryota; kingdom Metazoa; phylum Mollusca; class Gastropoda; order Stylommatophora; family Helicidae; genus Cepaea; species Cepaea nemoralis. The sequence continues at coordinate 681,110 of JACEFZ010020840.1, forward strand.
TGTGATAAAGATCCATAGAAATCCAGCAAACCATCTGTCTTGAATTTCTCTTTCAGGTCATGATCTGCTTGTAAGTCAAGCAGCTCCAACTGTATATTCTCTGTGGCTGTATCAGCTTCTGCACTAAAAGGTAAACTGAGAATATTGAACTATGGCTCTAATTTCTTGAAATCTTGGAATCTCCATCCAAATTCTTCAATCAATGCATCTAATTGGGCTTTGTTTTTTTCAGTCATTTCACCAGAAATGGTTTCTTGTTTCAGCAAAGGGAAGTGACAAAATCTTTTTTCACTTGCTTGTCTGGAGAACAGTAAGAGTTTTGCCTGAAATGATTTTACATATACATACAATTCATGTGCAAACACACCATTGCCCTGAAGTTTGACATTCAGTTCATTTAACTTTTCCATAATTGCAATGGCAAACATAAAGTCTAACTGCCACTCTTTCTTGACAATGTTAGTATTAAAGTCACATGCAATGCCCTTTATCTCTAGGAACATCACTATTTCTTCTCTGAGTTCCCACACTCGTCTCAACACCTTGCCGAGACTCAGCCATCGAACATTGGTGTGGTTCAGGACATCTGAATGTTCAGTTTCCAAATCGTCAAGTAATAACTTGAACTGTCTGTGATTAAGTCCTCTTGATCTGATGAGGTTGATGACACTGACAACTGGGTCAATAACATGCTTGATATTCAAAACAGTTTAATCAGACTTTCTTGATGAATCACGCAGTGAAGTGGTGATGATGTGTGGTCTGGATATTCTGCTTTAATCTAATCACTTATCAAATTTACCAGACCTACATTTTTTCCAGTCAAAACACGAGCTCCGCCAGTTGTAACACTTGCCATCTTGTTCCAAACCAACCCAGTTCTTTCAATACAGTTAGTAACAGCATTGAATATATCATGGCCTGTGGTTGTGTCTTTGAGTGACTCAACACTCAGTAACTCTTCAGTGAGTTTGAAAGAAGTGTTTATTCCACGTATAAATATCGATAATTGGGCAGTATCATGTACATCGGTACTCGCATCCATGCAAGGGAGTACAACAAAAATTGTTTACTTGCATCTTGAAGTTTAGGCATCAAGTTATCACTGATCTTGTCAACACGTCTGACCATAGTTCTTCTTGATAAAGTAATGTTGTCAAATCTGTTTGTTTTGTTTGTTCTGGACACATTATGTTTGCTGCAAGTAGCAAACATTCCTTGATGAACTCGCCATCAGAAAATGGCTTGTTCTGTTTCACAATTCTGTGTGACAGCACAAGACTAGCTTCAGTTGCAGCATCTTGAATTGAAGACTGTTTAGTGAAAACAGTTTGCTGTTTCTCCAAATTTTTCACCAACTAAAGGCATTTCCTTTCCTTCTCTTCAGTCGTTAAATTGTATCCAAAATCGGAATGTTTTATTTGATAATGTCTTTTTAAATTGTACTCATTGAAGACAGCCACTGACTCACGACACAACAAGCAAACTGATTTGCTACCAACTGTTATAAAACAGTACTTAGTTGTCCATTCATCATTAAAAACACGGCATTCATCTTCAATCTTACGTTTGTTATTGACACTCATCATAACGGTACATGGAATTCTATAAAATTCAACAAAATAACTTAAAAACGAATTACATTTTTTAATTTCTAAATGTCCTCGCGGGCCGCATGAAATCACGTGGCGGGCCGCAAGCGGCCCGCGGGCCGTAGTTTGCCCACCCCTGCCTTAGCCGGTACTAACGAAGGGGTTAACAGCCCCATTTAGCACGCTCGATTCTCACGAAGTGTTGTGGAGACCACCTGATTGTGCGCTGATGACGGGGTATGGGGGTTCAATCCCCATGCTATTATAATCCGTCCACGGTGGCCACGAGGTAGGGGGTTCAATCCCATCATGTTATGACCCGCCCATGGCGGACTCGGAAAGTGATGTCACACCAATAATTTAATATTGCTATAGAATACGGATTTCGAAAGATTGAATCCTCATGTGGCTTGACAAACGCACCAGGTATACTACCTCTGATGTTTGGGGAGATGTGGAGGTGTATTGGTTCATAATTAGGCAGAATAGGTCCATTTGTTATGAACAACAAATAAATCGTCATAGCATAGAGAATGGTGCGACAGGGAGTGAGAAAAGGGCCTGACCGACACTCAGTATTCCAAGGTAACGCCTGACAGAATCAGGCTGCACCAGGTACCATTAACATTGGGACACATCGCTAGCTGTTAAAGATGATTACGGAGCATGCATGGGAATATCCTGAGTGATGTTATGTCGCTTATTGACTCAACTTAATTCAACTCCCGATGCTTGATACAGACTTGGCCGGGAAGTTTTCCTCTGTCTGTGTATGGGTTTCCTTTCTTCAAACTCCCTAGTTATATGTGTGCCCTTTTGTCCCCTCACCCTCAGGTAATTAGTGAAAGTTCAAAAATTGTGGAATGTGAGCATTATATGCGGGGGTGGACGTCAAGGGAAAACGGCCACATTAATGTTCTAAGGGTAAATTGTTTTCCTTAGTGTAGTGGCTAAACTCTCACCTTCCGTTCTTATGATCATGGGTTAGCTACTCGTCGTGGCGGATTCGTATTTTTTACATCGACCTTGTCTCTTAGGTTAACATAAACTAACATGGGCTTTAAGGCGTATCAAAGGGTCCTTTACTTTATGTGACCTACATCTACATGAAATTATACAACCACTTGTGTACAGACTGACCCCGTTAACTGTAGCAAAACAGTATGGAAAGTCTCCAAAGGCGCCGTCGCTCATAACTCTGTAGGATCCTTCACAGTCCGTGTCTTTACGAAGATCTTCACATGATATGTTGGACAGGTTCTCAACTTTGAACTCTCCTGTCCTGTAGTAAAAGAGGTATCGCTAAAAATGGGTCTGTTGTAGGGTATAAGAAAGCGTACGAAAAGAAAACACACAAAATGTTTACTGAAGTTCGACTGAATTATATATATATATATATATATATATATATATATATATATATATATATATATATATATATATATATATATATATATATATATATATATATATATATATATATATATATATATATATATATATAACACAGGCGAACGTTTAGACCGACATCTGTAGTAACGAAACAACAAGAACAAAAAGTTCAAAATATGCAAATAGATGAACAAAAACGAATAGGTACCTTCGTAGTGATATTTGCTTGCTTGTGTTCGTTGGCTTGAGCTCCAACGCGAAGTCCTGTATATCGGATGAAGGCATCCTGTTGTCCAACATCAGTGTGATATCATACAGGACCTGAGGTTTGCGTGAGTATCCGTTGTCCCATGTCTGGCTTATTGGTGTGCAGACTGGTGGTTCCTCGCCGTACAGGCAGACACTCTCCGACTTCGGAGGAATCGGCGAGGCGATCCTATTGACTTTAGCCAGGAACCCGAAGGGACCTGTTGCCCAGGACGCTCGACGAGGACGCGTCAATAGGTCTTGGCCAGTATATAACCCGGCCCTGGTGCCTTGGAAACACCTCTGCGTCCCGTAGTGATATTTGATAAGGGACAATCCCGTATAGTCTTTTCTCTTTACCAATGGCGTAATAAAAACAAAATGATTTACAATATACACATAGACGTACAAGGATTGTCCCAGAATACCACACGTCTTTGGGGAAGTGCCCGATGTTTTTTGTTCGTCTGTTGGTATACATTTTTGTTGTTGCCTCGTTGGTGATAACTTGCGTCGGAACATTGGCCTGCATTTTGGTATATTCTTTGCCTCATCAGTCCAGCTTCCTAGTCATGTTGTGTGTATTCTTTTCGTACCGTAGCACATGGTAATAGCATTGAGATATACTTGTATACATGAAATTAATGTTTGTTGTATGTTTGTATCCGTGTAAAATATATGGCGCAAAGTTAAGGTGTACAATGGCATCAGTAAAGACATGATGTTCAGTCGTGATATTCTGAAGCAATGGCCTGGCTGGGGAAATTTCTACAAATATAAAAAGTGTCACTAATATAATGTTTTATAGCATGAACATAACTTAGAGGTCAGCATGAAAGGGAGAACAAGGGCGCGTGCTCTTAAACATCCCGTGCGTTGATGCCGGGGTACGTGGTTCAATCCCAATACCAGTCAATTTGAATTAAAAATGTGTGGTATAATTTATGCGTTCTTACACGTGTAGTATACGCTACAATGGCAAACTACTGAATGCACAATTGCATGAACATAAACAAGGGGTTTGGTATAATCTTAAACGTCCTGTCAATAATGTGCACCGTTTAATAATTTAATAACTTATGTAACTGTAGGGGTGGGGAGGGGGTGACATTAATCTCCCAAAAGTGGAGGTGGGGTGGGGGGGGTGACATTAATCTCTCAAAAGTATGTTAATGTTTGGCAGCATCTGGAGCTTAGGGAATAGAGAATGCAGTCTCGCAATTCCCCGGCATACTAGGACCAGGTGGAGCGGCTGGCCGAGTGGCTAGAACGTCGTACTCTCATTCGGGAAACCCGGGTTCGATCCCTCGGTAAGGTGTGGGATTTTTTCCGTCGGAGGCAAAAAGAAAATCCTAACCTGCACAGTTCGCGGCAACTACACTAGCCAGGCGGCCTTTATTCCTCAGACTCAAAGGCCCCTCTGTCATACACCGCAAGGTACTGTCAGTGGCACCTTGCAGTCTTGACAGACCAAAGTATGTGAGTTGGAATGTGGCCAATATTCCATCACAATGCCTGGGCAGAGCTTCAGAGAAACATGTGGTGCCCAAACGACATGTTCCCTCTCTCGGCCTAGTCTTGTGTTTACCAGAGGAATGGGTAACCAATACGTCTGGCACAAGGTAGGCTGCAGACGCTGGCGGCTCAGCGTCACACCTCCGAGACCTCGCCACCACGAGCATTTATTATATTGGGAGTAAATGACAGTTTTTGACTGGGACCAGGGTTCGAAATGAAGCATAGGCGAATTAGAAATAGATCGATTGCGTTTGTTTCCGATAATATGAGCGTCGAACGTTCAGAACGCAATGGGAAACTGCTGAATGTGTAATAGTTAGGGAATTATGTTGAAATTGGCATGAGCGCATTCGGACGAGTGTTGTTTGTTGGCTCTTGACGTTCGCTACGGGTGAAAAAGATTGTCGACCTATCCCTCCGTGTATTCAGGGAGATACCTGGGACTTCTTCGTATGTTTTTTTTTTGTTAAATTAAATATATATTTTTTCTTCTTCCTCTTTCTCTTCTGCTATAGTTTCCTCTGCTATTGTTGTTGTCGCTGCCTCTGTATCTTCTAATAATTCTTCATCTTCACATGCCCAGTCTAAAGAAGACGATAGCTATCATATCTCTCCAATACTCTCTGCCTGCTGATGGTTTGATACAGTTGGTACTGCTTGTATTATTGATTGCTCGACTTTTTCAACTCTCTATAAAACCCCCTCTGCCTTCCTCTGCTTCTCTTGGTCAGTATTTGCCCAGACAAGACTGCTTTCTCAATCCAATCTCAGTCTATTTTGATAAATGTTAGTTAATATCAACAACTCTCAATGTCCCAACGTTTGACGTCTTCTTTGTCTATGTTGTTTACAACATTCTTTCCCAAACCAACATGTTAACTTTCTCCAGTTGCTTTCACCACTCCGTTGCTCATTGCCCTGCATTTACATCGACACAGAAGAACATCAGTTCATCAATTTTTCTTTCTGCTTACTTCCATGTTCATTTCTTCTACATGTGTTGCCAATTCTAATATCATACTTTATGTAATGATGTATTTACACAGACAGTGATTGGGGAGGACGAATAGATTTATTGATGGCTTGGCCACATGGCGTTATCGTAACAAGGAAATGGATCTCATCAGAGGCTCTGATAAAAGTGTGAGATGGCGAGCCATGACCGTCAGAGATTATCGACATGACACATCATTATGATGATGATGGCACGCAGCAAAAACGTATTCAGCGGCGAAGAAATATTTCTGACGTCACGTAAGGATATGTGTCATAGAGCCCTGTTAGTGACATTACTGAACGATAACCTTCTTCTATCATTATCTACATCATCGTCTATAATCACCTTCTGTCACCATAATCTATGATAATCATCTGTCATCATCTCATATCATCATCATCTATCATCATCAATCACCTTCACCTATAATCACCATCTATCACCATCAACTATGATCATCATCTATCATCATCTTATATCACCATCATCTATCATCAGCATACGAGAAATACATTTTTTAATTCCACAAGGGGCTGAGTGGTCTCGAGATATGGTGTCAGCCTCGAATGCTGGAGGTCCCGGATGCAATCCCCAGTGAGGGCCGGGATTTTTTAACGTAGTCTTCTAGTAACAAAATTTCCTCTGGTCTCTGGGTAGTGAGATCGGACGCCCGTGTGTATTGTTGCGCACGTAAAAAACTCCCTTAGCAGTTGGAAATCGAAAAAATAGTAGCCTAACGACGCTACCCGGGCATAATTTCGAGCTCAAAATTTCCCAAAGTATTTCAGGATCCTCGCCGGTGCCACGGAGTTCGTGCACTGAGCAGAATTTCTCCGGACTTCGGCTTGAGTTAGGAGTAGAACAGAACACTTATTGGTGACACCCGTGTGCCGTTATATTGATCCCCCGACTAAACTAAACTAAACTAAACTCATAGATCATACTTCACACATTATGCATCATACAAGGACGCAAAGTCATTGTTCCATAGATATACACAAAGCTGCGGAGAAATGCTGAACACAGATGCAAGTGGGTGGCATGATGAGTCGACTTTAACACCAGCTTCCCGACTAATTAACATGATGATCATGATGATAGATGATAATGATAGATGATGATGATTAATAATGATAGATGATGATGATTGATGATGGTGATATATGCTTATGGTATAAGATGATGATCATAGTTTATGGTGATAGATGGTGACTATAGGTGCTGATGTAGATAATGATAGAAGAAGGTTATGTTAATGATGAGGTTGAACATCATCATCATCATCAACACCTCAGTAAAACTTTACCAAGATAGTTCGACATGGCCATTCAAATATACGATTTTCTTAAATGAGCAATTAATTATTCCTTGATTGTGTAATAAATTGTTGTTTAGTTATACTTTGTATGCCGTTTTGTCAATGATTACTCCAAAACACTTTATAACATTTATACAGACAGACTACTAACATGTATTTATTGAGGTCAGTAAATCTATAAATAGTCATAGTAACTGTGTCCTCGATGCCATCTTTCACCACGGCCAGAACACCTGCTAGAGTTGCATTGTTGACATCTTCCTCCACAAATACAGCTGGGTTCTATGTAAACATTGAAATACAAGCCATACAAAACTTTATGAAATTTTGATATGTTCATGAAATGTATTATTCACGTGGCACGACTACCAGAACGAGGAAATATCTGAGTAATATATATATATATATATATATATATATATATATATATATATATATATATATATATATATATATATATATATATATATGTGTGTGTGTGTGTGTGTTGTGTGTGTGTGTGTGTGTGTGTGTATCGCAAAAACTAAACCAAGCGCAGACTGCTAAAGCGACCATAGATTAATCTTAAGCAATTTACATATAAAATTAAAGAAAGTCAAATATTCACCAAGAAACACACAATTAGATCTACAAGCACTGAAGAGTGAGGAAATAAAAGATAAATTCAACGTAGAGGTAAAAAACAGATTTGATGCATTGGAAATATTATTTCAAGATGTCAATGACCAATGGGAAATGTTAAAGAAATCAGTCAACCAAGCTGCAGAAACAACCATTCCAAAAGTAAAGATAATAGGACGCAAGAAATGGATGACGGAAGACATCTTAAAACTCATGGAAGTAAGAAGAAATAACAAAAATAACAAGGACAAATATGAAGAGATTCAAAGGAAAATTAGGAAGCTATGCAAAGAGGCAAAAGAAACATGGCTTGAGGAAAATTGCAAGGAAATTGAACACCAACACAATACCCGGGATACCAAATTAATGCACAAAAGAATTAATGACATCACTAACAAAAGAACACACACATCAACGGGTTGCCTAAAAACCAAAGATGGCAAAATCATAATAGAAAAAGATCAGATTTTACATGCGTGGTCAGATTATGTGAAAGACCTTTATGATGATACAAGAGAAGAACAATATGATCATCGGAATAATAATGAAGGACCATCAATTTTGAAGATAGAGGTTCAGAATGCTCTTAACCATATGAAAACTGGCAAGACCCCGGGTACAGATAACATCACAGTAGAAATGATCAATGCCTTAGAAGAATATGGAATTGACCAAATCACCAGGCTGTTGAACGCAATATACGATACTGGGGATATACCTCCTGAATTATGTAATTCTATATTTATTGCAATCCCGAAGAAATCAGGAGCCATGGAATGCGATCAACATAGAACAATTAGTATAATGAGCCACATCACAAAGATTCTGCTGAGAATTATCATGCAAAGAGTTAGGAAGAAAATACAACCCGAAATAGGAGAAGAACAATGTGGGTTTGTAGAAGGCAAGGGCTACAGTAAATGCTGTGTATATACTGAGAACAGTAATTGAACGTTCTATAGAAGTAAACAAGGATCTATATCTTTGCTTTATTGACTTCACAAAGGCTTTCGATAAAGTGAGAAGTGAGACATGTCGACATGATAAGGATGCTTGAAGATCTACAAATTGATGGAAAAGGACCTTAGACTTGTAAAAAACATATATTGGAAACAACAAGCTGCCATAAGAATTGATAACGATGTAGGTCAATATCAGCCTATTAAAAGAGGTGTGAGACAGGGATGTGTAATGTCTCCAGATCTTTTTTCCCTGTACAGTGAAATATATTTAGAAATATAGAAGATATGGAAGGAATCAACATTGGGGGACGATACATCAATAACATTAGATATGCAGATGATACAGTCTTGATTGCAGACAATGAACAAGACCTGCAAAATTTAGTAGATGCGGTTGTTGCACACAGTGAACAACTAGGGTTAGAATTAAATTGTAAAAAGACACAGATTATGGTCGTCACTAGGAAGAAGGAAATACCACAATGTGATATACGAGTAGATGGACATATTCTTAAACAAGTGAATCGATACTGTTATCTCGGCACAGTCATAACATCTGATGGGAGATGCCTTGAAGAGATTAGAACAAGAATTGCCATTGCGAAGGTAGCCTTTAGCAAGATGAAAAACATACTGACCAAAAAGATATCAATTGAAACGAGAAAAAGAGTGTTGAGATGCTACATAGAACCTATGCTTTTGTATGGATGTGAAGCGTGGACAATAAGCAGTCAAGCTGAAAAACAGCTAATGGCTGTGGAAATGTAGGTTTCTGAGGAAAATGCAAAGAATACCATGGACAGATAGAAAAACCAACGAACAAGTTCTTCAAGAAATAAATGAAGATCGTTAACTGATTAGAGTCATTAGACGTAGACAGTCAAAATTTTTTGGGCATGTTATGAGAAGAAATGAATTGGAGAACTTGGTGACAACTGGCAAGATCGAAGGGAGGAGACCAAGGGGAAGACCTAGAAGCAAATACCTGGATGGCTTGGCCATGTGGCATGGTCGAGACAGGAACACAGAGCTGATCCACGACTCTGGTGATCGAATGAGATGGCAAAACATGACCGCCCACGCTTACCGGCATGGCACATGATGGATGGATATATATATATATACACACACATAGATTAACGTAGATGTTCACGTATGTATATCAGTGTATGTTTGTATTTTGTGTGCTGACGAAGGTTTAAACCGCAACGTCCGTTTTGTCCCTTGTGATCGTGTTCTATTACAACTTACTGATTCTACTCCTAGTTGTTTTGTTTACTCATTTATTGGCCAGGAGCCGAGCGCCAAAAAGTTGGTTTCCTTTAATTGTGAAGTTCACCACATCTATTTCTATCAGTTTTCTGAATACGAGGCCATAAAAGAGTCATCTATTGAAACCAATTAAAAGTTGTCATTTGCAACGAGAAAAAGAATGTCGAAGTGCTACATTGAACATGCACATTTGTATGGATGTGAAGCGTGGACAATGAGCAAACACACTGGAAATAAAAGACAAAAAAAAACAAAACACACACACACACAAACAAAAGCCACCTAATGGCTGTGAAAATGTAATTTCTCATAACAATGCAAAGAAAACCACGGACAGACGGAAATCCAATGACCAAGTGCTACAAGATGCAAATGAAAACCGTAAACTGATTCGAGAAAATGAACGTAGACAGTCAAATATTTGTGGGCATGATATGAGAATAAATAAATTGTGGAACTTGCTGTCAACTGGCAGGATTGAGGGGAAAAGAACACGGAGAAGGTAGAAAAGTAAATATCTGGATGGTCTGGCCATGTGATATGATCGAGACAAGAACACTGATCTTATCCTCGACTCTGGTGATCGCGTGAGATCGCCCACGCTTATAAGCATGGCATATGATGATGATGAGTGAAACTAGAGGGAATATAGAATGAAACACTCCCCCGATGTGTCTCCACCTTGTCGTGGTGGATGAGCTTGCGTGTCCCACTGACCCCATGTGCTGTTTCGTTGGATAAAAACTACATATCGGACAGTTTATGGGATAGGGAACAGACTAAGCGATACACAACCTGCAGCTCTGCGGGTAGACTGAGGATAGCAGTTTAAATCAGGCGCACGAAGGCAGAAGTTCTTGGTCCAAACACATACTATAAGGCTCTCTGTCGAGAGTTGTGGTTGAACGCCTCTAAGCCATAAACCCTCGGATGTGAGAGCCTGGTCGATACCCACCTACCGAAAAATGGAGGTGAGATTCTGAGCACGCTTTATGCCCAGTCCAGATACTTGTCCGAAGGCTTTCAGCTGGGGAATATGAGGGATCCCTGGATGAGAGGGCCTGACCGTTTCTCGCTCACTTCTGCACGGAGGTAAGGTGCTGAGCCGGCATCACCTCGTGAGCGAGTTCAAGAAAAGTAGAAGAAGAGCCCCAGTCAAAATGGTTACGAAAACTGTCTGTATCTACCTCGTAGAGAGTCTAGACAACGGTGGAAAAACGTCTCAATAACACGAAATGGAATGCACGGCTAGTGAATCCATTGCGTGGCCCGAAGTCCAAAGTGAAAGCTTATCTAGTGGATATCGCCCGTAGACTGACCGTTCCTGGTGTGTGCTTCAGCGACTAGTGGCAAGCGAAATGCCCAACACATGGAAGTGAGGAATTAAAGCAGCCGTGAGCAGGACGTGGCAACTCCTTGAGCCCAGTCTCAGAGCAATATGTGCCGGCTCTGCTATTATGGAAGCCTTCTTGGATAGCAGGGGAATGCCCATGGTCTGCCCCTGCCTTCCCTTGAGGACTTACCGTGTTGTCGTTGACCGTTCTACTTTGACCATCTGAGATGTTGGCGATACCACAGCACAAACAGTCTAACGTCTCTCAAAACCCCGGAAGGGCTAATCCGTAATCTTGCCTGCTGAAGTCGGATGTGCTGGCCTACGGGTGCAAATAAATCAGGCACAAGGTAAAAAACGTCCGAGTGAAATTTGTTTCGTGCTAGGAACAGCTCTGACTACCTAGTTTCCGAATGCCGTTCTTGATCGGAACAGCTCGGACTAGGTAGTTTTCCGAATGCCCGTAGTGCCTGGAACAGCTCTGATGGGCACAAAGACAAGCACATGTCTGAACCGAAAACTCGCTGAGTGGATACCGTCTGCAGACCGGTCAGGTTTGTGCGAGGACGGCCCAAGGTGAACAAAATACCCAATATATTGAAGTGAGGAACTAAAGCAGCCATGAGCAGGACGTGACGATTCCTTCGGTGAGCCCAGCACCAGGGCGCTATGTATCGGGTCTGCAACTATGGATGCCACCTTGGATGGCGGAAAATGTTATGGACTGTCCCTGCCTTCCCTTGAGGGATGACCGAAGTCCTCGACTGTTCCAACTTGCCAGCTGGGAATTGGACGGTACCGCAAATGTAAGAGTCTCCCAGGAATGCTAACCTGGTCAAAACAGCATGCTAAAAGTCGGATGTGTTGGCCTGAGGGTTTCGACCCAAGGATGCCTAACTAGACACACCGCAATCACATCTGAAAAAAACACTCCGGATGAACGCAAAGAAGAAGAAGAAGAATGAAACAATGCAGGTGACTCTGGGACGCACACAGAACACGCCGGAAGTGTATGAAATACATCCCAGCATTGCCAGCAATTGCTAACAGGCTTAAGTTAGTGCAGGCTAAACCATATCTCCAAGTGGGAGAGGATAAGGAACCCCCAATGCTAAAATCCCTGGATGCAGATGAGGGAAACAGACTGATAGAGGAAGATCACGGATAGCTCAGGCAGACGACACAGTTAGAGAATTGTGCATGTTTTTAAACATTGGGAGAGAGAGGAGTGCTAAGAATGCCAGAGGAAATATCAGACCTGTGCAGGGTCATAATAAGATAGGACCGGGAGTGCAGGGATTAGCCAGCAGACAGTGTTGAATTGGAGGTGCAACAATTGATTCACGATAATTCTCGCCCAGAGACAGCAATCGTCTATACGGATGGCGCTGTGCTAAAAACCGCACAAGTGCTTGGAGGGTCATAGCGAAGATTATTGAGCGGTGTCACAGTAACTCGGGGCATTTCTATACGTACTCCTTCCTCATATTCATCAGTCAGCGAACAGTCCATATACAATTGACACTTGTTGTTATCTAATTATGTGTCCCTATTGCATTTGCTCGTAGTACTGAGACAGCGACTCTTGTGGCTGGCTGCCTGAATCATAAATGTATCCAGGCAATTATGTTGTTCTTCCACATTGCACGCATGCTCCCAAAGCGGTTTGACCACATCTGCTTATCGTGCACCAATACTCCATTCAGAGTTGCAGACCCAGCCATGTTATTCGCCTGCTTATTTCCCAACACACAGGCATACCCAACATATACTCCCCATCTTCGATGATTGAACTGAAGCATGCCTATCTGCACTAAACATACATGTATCCACCCTATCCCTGTACAGCTGCAAAGGTTGGTAAGTGGTTGATCTCCAGTAGTTTCGATCTTGAGCTTTCATGTCAGTTCTATTGCTTATCCTGACCCTATCTTAATTTCCATTTGTATCAGTGACGTCCTCTAATTCTTTAGCGCTCGGCGTTCCCCTTCATAATATAATCAGTACATTGTCATGAGGTGTGCTGTGACCACATTTGCCTGTCTTTCTTATTTACATCTTTTTCATCGTCATTCGTTTAATACTGATTTTTTTTCTAGCACTTCCCTGCATATTCAATTATTGTTATTTCTGACTTCAAGAAACTCGCCACAGGCGTCTGAAGACTCAGTTTCAAAAGTATATAGTGTATGTTCCGCCTGTTAAGTCAGATGTCCATATTTTAAATCAACGCAACAGTATTGATTACCCATAACATTTCAAAGAGCACACACAGAACACACAGACAAATGCTCCAGCAACTGATTATAGTGATGAACAGCTAGAAGACGACTATGAAGACCTACAACAAACATTGAAAGTTGTAAAATCATCAGATGTCCTAATTGTCATGGGAGACATGAACGCAAAAGTTGGGAAAAAATAAATATAAGCAGATAGTAGGGCAATAGGGTTTGGGAAACAGAAACGACAGAGGAGACCGGCTCAAACAGTTCTGTGAAGAAAACGATCTCATTTTTTGCAAACACATTTTCCCAACATATACTATTATTCCCAACATAACCCTAGGAAACTGTATACGTAGAAAAGGCCCTGAGATAGGACAAGAAACCACATTGACTACATTATTACTAGAAATAGATTTTAAAACAATATTAAAAATGCCAAAACATACCCTGGTACTGATATCAACTCTGACCATAATCCTGTAGTCTTAAAGTTACAAATAAATGTTAACAAACTCAGGAATAAGGGCATCGAAGACACCTCAAGTAGATATATCGGCATTGAAACAACCAGAAATAAGTAAACTATACCTGCACCTGGTTGATGTAAACAATAGATATGGTGGGCTAATCATTGAACATATGGACCATTATAGAAGTGAAAATCCTGAGGATAAAATTAATACAAAATGGGGAAATGTAAAAACCACTATCATCATCATCTTCATCATCAAGTGCCCTGCCAGCTGGAGTGGGCGTTCATGGCTCTGCACATATCTCGGTCGTTGGTGTTCTGGATCAATTCTGCTGATGGTATTCTTCCATGCCACCGACTCAATCCATCCAGCATCATTTCTCTTGGTCTGCCTTCTGCCTCTCTTCCCCTCGACCAGTATACAGATTGCAAATACCACCTTGCCAGTGAAGATAAATAAGAGAAAAAAATCAATAGTGGATAACCGATGAAATCTTGAGTAAAATGACTCAAATAAAGAAACCAAAGAACACTCCGGAGTATATATTAATAGATAGAGAAATACGTCGCATTTGCAGAGTTGCAAAAGATGACTTGTTGCTGAAACAGTGCAAAGAAATAGAGGATCTGGAAATAAAACACAACTCGGAAAAATTACATGAACATATAACAAGATTTACAAAGAAGGAAACTAACATAACAGGAAATTGTCGTATCAGAGGAAAAAATTGAGAAATTATAATTAATAACACTGACATAATAAAAAGATGGGCAGAATACACAGAAGATGTATGCTGGGGCAACAGGGTAAATAGACCAACATTGTATACTACTCAAGATGGACTAAACATATTAAAGGCGAAAGTAGAAAAGGCTATTAAAAAGATAAAAGAAGGAAAGGCTGCAGGATTTGACAAGTAAACAACAGAGATGATAGAATCCTTATCCAGCATTGGCATTGAAACTATCACTGAATCATGTAATGATATATACAACTACCGAAGAAGTCAAGTGCTGTTGACTACGAGGATTACAGAACGATTAGCTTAATGAGCTACATAACTAAGATACTATACAAGGTCATCATTATCATCAAGTGCCGTGCTGACTGGGGTAGGCGTTCATGACTCTCCACATATCTCAGTCTTTGGATTTTTGGATCAACTCTGCCGTTGATATTCTTCAATGCCACCGTAGCAATCCATCCAGCATCATTTCTCGTGGCCTGCCTCTGCCTCTCTTCCCCTCGATCTTTACAGTTGACATAATGTTCTTCAGCGCCCCTTTTCTCATCACGTCACTAAAAAAAGCTGTTTGTCCTATATCTTATTGTTGTATATGATATTCTAGTTTCGTTAGCCTCTTTAAGGAATTCGTTGTTAGTTACTTTAACAGACCAAGGATTTTGCAACATTCGTCTAAGGAACCATATCTCTGTTGCTTCCAATCTATTCCTAATTTGTTCATTTATATTCCAAGATTCACAGCCATACAGTAAAACAGGTTCTATATAGCTCTTCAGCACTCTCTTTCTTACATTCAATGATAGTGACTTACTGCATAAGATATTCTTCATTTTCTGAAATGCAGCCTTTGTTTGCCTTATTCTGCTCTATATCTCTTTTGTGCATCTTCCATCTGATGTTATAAATGTCCCTAGATATTTAAAACTATCCACTTAATTTTCCCTTCTATCTCTATTTCACATTTGGGCGTCACCTGTTTCTCACGGTCATACAAGAAGAAATTCAACATAAAATAGATGAGGAAGTAGATGACGAACAATTTGGGTTCCGCAAAGACAGCGGCACCAGAGACGCAATTATCTGTTTGAGGATGTTAATTGACATATATTTAGAAGTACAAAAAAGTATATATGTTTGTTTTATAGACTACAAGAAAGCTTTTGATAGAGTACAACATGAACGACTAACTATGTGCCTTCAAGAAATAGAAGTAGATGGAAAGGGCATAAGAATTATTAGAAACTTGTACTGGGAACAAGTCTCGTCTATTAGAAGCGGACATACATGTTCGTCGCCTATAGAGATAAAAAGAGGAGTCGGTTGTGATGTGTACTGTCCCCAAGCCTCTTCAACCTATAAAAATAAATTAAAAGTTTTTAACAAGTGGAAATGACTTAATGGACTTAACATCAATGGAAGAATCATGAAGCAGTCTTAGGCATGCTGGCGATACCGTGTTACTAGCACAAACTGAGCAAAAGTTACAAGGACTTAGTGCAACAAGTAAACAGGCACAGTGCAGAATGTGGCTTAGATATTAACATTAAAAAAAAAACTATGATAATTAGCTGTGAAAAGGGAAGGTCATCAATGAACATCACAGTAAAAGGGCAGATACTAGAACAAGTGACAAAATTATTCTATCTTGGACATATAATAACAGATGATGGCAGAATTGAAAAAGAAATCAAAAAGAGAATAGGAATGGCCAAAAATGCTTTCAACGGCATGAAATCAGTATTAACATCTAGAGAGATAAATAACGCATTACACATGAGAATTGTCAAGTGCTACGTATAATCAGACTTCCGGTCGCCAACATGGCAGGTTAGGCGTTGAACCATTTAGGCCTGTGGCGTGATTATGCTTGCAGCTACGGTTTGCTATCGTATATTCCTCATGTTGGACTGGTAGTGCATGGTTCCGTCGCACTGCTACTGAATGAGTGCTTGGGCGACACTGTGAGCTGTGAAATTCGCGGGAAATGCTTTTACATATGTCCTGTACAGTGACCTGCATGTTCGCAACAATGGCTACCGGTTGTTGCTGAATTGACTGAATTGCCTTTTCGGTTCACGAGTGCATTTTTCAGGAGACTCCAGAGAGTCGGCGCTGCAGCTGCGGATTTCGTGCTTTATGCGACACTTTCGGCGGGTCGCCCTGCGGTAAAAGACCGAGCCATGTGAGAAAACCCGGGTCAGTGAGGTCTTTCTGGTGACTGCCGAGTCCATCGACGAAGAAATGTGGTTTTCGTGGATTAATTTTGTTTTGGCATTCTGGTGGCGACATTATGCACAGTGTACCTGTGCGGGCTGTTGGATTGCCGAGACTCCTGCCTATTCCACTTTTCACAGTGGACAGTGGGGAGCATTTTGTGTGATATTTACTAACACAGAAGCGGAGCATAATGGGGACGACCCGTTGCCGTGAAGTTAGAACCTCGACTAACTAACTAACTAACTAACTAACTAACTAACTAACTAACTAACTAACTAACTAACTAACTAACTAACTAACTAACTAACTAACTAACTAGCTAGCGAACTAACTAACTAACTAACTAACTAGCGAACTAACTAACTAACTAACTAACTAACTCACTCACTAACTAACTAGCGAACTAACTAACTAACTAACTAACTAACTAATTAACTAACTAACTAACTAACGAACTAACTAACTAACTAACTAACTAACTAACTAACTAACTAACTAGCTAACTAACGTATATTCAATGTTACTGTTTGGCGCGGAAGCCTGGACATTGAATAAGCAACAAAAAAGTCGCATAGAAGCTATGGAGATGTGGATATTCAGACGAATATGTCGTATTTCTTGGAAACATAAACAGTCAAATGCAGAGGTTCTTGAAAAACTGGGAATGAAGAGAGAGTTGATGAAAGAAATAAAGAGAAGACAATTGAAATATTTCGGCCATGTTGAAAGACATGATACTCTTTTAAAAACAAGGGCAAGGTTGCGGGCAAGCGAACAAGAGGTAGACAACGATACAAATGAGAAGATAACATCAAGAGATGGACGAACATCAGACTGACAGAATGTACAGTCAAGGCGAGAGACAGTGTTGGAGATCCATTGCAAGCCAACCTTCATTGTGGAGACGGCACCTGATTGATGATGGTGACAGGTTACATATCATTATTACTCGTTGCTTCAGTATTTAAGATCTGCTTTCATAAATCTCGAACACCCTTCGCGGTGCATTCACACAGATTTCGGCTAGTTCCTAGCACGGTGTTGTCCACCCACATGGAAAACCGCCATCCTCATGATGTTTCTCCATCACGTTTCCGTTCAAGATCCTCCATCCACTACCCTAATCTGTGCAGGGCTGTGTTAAGGGTAACTCTTTCTCTATAATTTCTTTGACCTCCATAATTTCCTTGACAAATGTAAAGAAGGTAGTACGTCATTGCTCTTTTCAGATGTAGTAGTACTGGTTGTCTGTTGATTGGCGTGTTAACACTGGTTGTGTGTCAAATGTTGAATTAACACTGGTTTAGTGTTGTTGTATTAACACTGGTTGATTGTTGAATGTTGAATTAACACTGGTTGAGTGCTGATTCAATATTAACACTGGTTGTGTGTTGAATGTTGAACCAACACTGGTTGAGTGTTGATTTAGTATTAACACTGGTCTGCAGTCATCTACGTATTAAGTTGTCTGTTTAATTACATTGACCTGTGAGTGTCACTGTAAGTCAAGCCCTAATGTGTATTTGTTCCAAAGATATACCAACGCGATCTAGGACGCTCCTGTGATGTCAGGTTATCTTGATTGGGGTGCTAAACGGGTATTTCGTCTCGCTCTACGGACGGGTATTCCATCTTTTTTTTTAAAGGGGCGGGTAATCAATCTCTTTCAAGGGACAGGTATTCCATCTTCTTCAAAGGGACGGGCATTCCATCTTCATCAAGGGACGGACAATCCATCTCTCTCAAACGACGGATGTTCCATCTCCTTGAAGTGACGGGTATTCCATTTCCTTCAAGGGAAAGGTGTTCTTTCTCATTAAAAGAACGAGTGTTCCATCTCCTTCAAGAGACTGGTATTCCATCTCCTTCAAGGGACGGGTATTCGATCTCCTTCAAGGAACGATTATTTCATTCCTCTCATGGGACGGGTATTCCAACTCGCTCTACAGACGGGTATTCCATATCACTCTACGGACGGGTATTTCATCTCCTTGAAGGGACGGGTATTCCATCTCGCTTTACGGACGGGTGTGCCATCTCTCTTGGGATTGGTTTTCCATCTCTCTCAAGAATGTCCAGGAGACTACAGAATAGAGCAGGTGACGTATGCATCTTTGCATTGTTAATACATCTACACACAACCCCTCCCCCTCCTCCCCAATATAGCTTGGAAACATGGAATACATCTACACACAACCCCTCCCCCTCCTCCCAAATATAGCCTGGAAACGAAGTGGCTTTTAATAAAATCCTAACATTTATATTGTCTTTTGTTTTTGATGAATGTATTCTGAAAAAGTAAAGTAGAGATGTATCATTCTTTGATGTAGGCACCACTGCGTTTAATGACAGTCCTCCAGCGCCAATAAAGTGTTTGGATTCCTGTAGAAAAATCGACTCTGGGGTCACTACTCAGTGTATCTGACCCGGGTGTGGACATTCTGTCACAGAACTAACGTCATTTCTAAACGTTCTACTCCACTCATACACTCGCTGGACTGACAGACATGGATCACCATACTGAACCTTCATTCGCCGATGAATTTGTATAGGTTTTCCCTTTCACTGATAAAAACAGACCAAAACTGGTAACTGAACGCTGCTCCTCTTTCGTGCATGTCAAAAGTGAGGTGGCCATCTTTAAGCTGTTCTTATTATATCACCGTGTGCGTCTGCACCGTGATATCATGTGCTTAACACTCTTGACATTCATAACAACAATATTGATATGTTACATGACAATGACACGGTTATTGTAATTTATATCACACGTTTAAGGTGTTCATGTGGGGCCCCCTTCGTTGTCTCTTTATATGGCTGATGCGCTATATTGTCTGATGTTTCTCGTAAAAGAAACAGATACATACAGATATTGGCAGATCTACACAATTAGGATAACACAAAACAAACAATAGAAGGACATGTCGACTTGCCGGCCGAAAACATTTGACATCGACAGGTATAATCCTAATTTTTAGGAAGTCATGGTCATCTCCGTCTTCCTTGGTCTGAAGTTCGTTGTCAAACTGACCGCTGCTATAGCTGATAAAGTCCAGCACTCTCTTAGACGTCCCTGAGTGAGAAGTAAGTTATGTAAATACCAGGGCGTTGATGTTTGCATTTGGAGGGATGAACATACAGAATTCCAACGTATTTTTGTTTTCCGTATACTGTTCAAAATGAAGGAATTGTATACATAATATTCATGAACAATTCCTCCAAACATACTAGCACAAAGCGAAACAAGTGCATGCATGTCTTGACTGTACCAGGTTTTGTCCTGCTCACGTAGGCATGTCATCACGGCATGACTAACAACCTTATATGTGTATATACTGAGAACAGTAATTGAACGTTCTATAGAAGTAAACAAAGATCTATATCTTTGCTATATTGACTAACAAAGGCGTTTGACAAAGTGAGACATGTCGACATGATAAGGATGCTTGAAGATTTACAAATTGATGGAAAGGCCCTTTGACTTGTAAAAGACATATATTGGAAACAACAAGCTGCCATCAGAATTTATAACGATGTTGGTCAATATCAGCTTATTAAAAGAGGTGTGAGACAGGGATGTGTAATGTATCCAGATCTTTTTTCTCTGTACAAAGAAAATATTTTCAGAAATATAGAAGATGTGGAAGGAATCAGCATTGGGGGACGATACATAAATAACATTAGATATGCAGATGATACAGTCTTGATTGCAGACAATGAACAGAACCTGCAACATTTAGTAGATGTGGTTGTTGCACACAGTGAACAACTAGGGATATAACTGAATAGTAAGAAGACACAGATTATGGTCGTCACTGGAAAGAAGGAAATGCCACAATGTGATATACGTGTAAATGGGCATATTCTTAAGCAGGTGAATCGATACAGTTATCACGGAACAGTCATAACATCTGATGGGAGATGCCTTGAAGAGATTAGAATCATAATTGCCATTGCAAAGTTAGCCTGTTGCAAGATGAAAATCGTACTTACCAATAAGAAGATATCAATTGAAATGAGAAAAAGAGCGTTTAAGTGCTACACAGAACCTGTACTTTTGTATGGATGTGAAGCGTGAACAATGAGCAGTCAAGCTGAAAAACATCGGATGGCTGTGGAAATGTGGTTTCTGGGAAAAATACAAAGAATACCATGGGCAGATTAAAAAAAAATAAACAATGAACAAGTCCTTCGAGAAAGAAATGAAGATAACAACTGATTAGAGACATTAGACGTAGACAGTCAAAATTCTTTTGGGCATGTTATGAGAAGGGATGACTTGGACAACTTTGTGACAACTAGCAAGATCGAAGGGAAGAGACCAAGGGGAAGACCGAGACGTAAATACCTGGAGGCTTTGCCACGTGGCATGGTCGAGACAGGAACATGGAGCTGATCCACGACTCTGTTGATGGAGTGAGATAGCAGAACATGACCGCCCACGCTTATCGACATGACACATCATGGATAGAACAGCCATATCATGATCAATCCTGACCCCACGGAGTGCATTTTTAAGTGACTAGGAAGAAGAAAATCACTGGAAGCGACATCCGTGATATTGGGTGTTTGTAAGAATTTTGTGTCAGGTCTTATTCAAATATGACTGAGCTACCGTATAACAGTAGACGGTACTACCTGCTTTCTGTTTGCGCCGAAAGTTGGGCGGCGCTTACCAAACCCGACACCCCACATTGTGCCAACGGCTTCGGGTGGAAGAGCGCAATTGGGAGGGTACAAGCCTTACCCTGGTGCGAGGAAATGCAACCTAAAGACAGTGTCATGGCAGGGCAGACCAGGCCCTAAGCCTTGGTTGGCGGTTGGTCTAGGATCGAAGCTCTGACAGGCAGACAATTAGAGCATTGCTTTGCTGATCCGGCAGCTTCTGCAGCTTGTCTTGTTCCAGATGTAGAGGTGTTACCTTTCCTCTGGAGTGAACTAGGCAGGCCGGGAGAGGGATCATGCTGCATGGGCAACACATGATCTCTATATTTTAGCCCAGGCTTTGTGCTATGGAGAGGCAATAACTCCATCCCTTACAAACTATCGTCTGTCAAGACAGCAAGGTGCCAATGAAAAGAATTTAGCAATTCCCCCTCCCCCCTCCCCCCGTGTGTGTTCTGTCTTGTATGAAGGCGTGCGTTGTCTTGTTGGAGCAACAGTGCTACTAAATTCTTTCTAGGTCGAATTTTGCAGAACCGCTTATTGATGTTTGACAGTGATTTGATGTTAAGCAGCGGTGGCATCTCTTCCACAATCATCACAATAGCAGTGTCCCTCAAGACAGTGATCATAACGTTTCCTGCTGATGGAGTCGTCTTGAATTTATTTCATTTTGATAACTATTGACAATTACACTCCATTGGCTATCTTTTCATCTCAGGCTTAACAAATGGCGCCCAGATAGTATCATCTGTAGCGACCATTGACAAAACATTTTCTATCTCAGCTTAGGACCAGTAAACATTTCATAATAATGGATTTCCCTTTGAAACCTGTGTTTATTTTTAAGACTTCGCGGAACCAATCTTTCACAAACCTTTTATTATACGAGTTTTGACAATTGCGATTGAACTTCCCTTGCTTATTAGGAGCTGCAAGGCCAGTTGATGACTTACAATGTGCCTGTAATCACGAATAATGGCATCAGCGAGGTTCAACATGTCTGGACTGCTAGCGGCAACAGAACCTCCAGAATGCAGAAGATCATACTTCCGTCTCTATACTTTCTGAAGCTTTATCTGAACCAAGAGCCTGATAGTGCTCCTATCCAAGCTCACAACTTCCATACACAGAACACACGCGTTTGTGAATGGTCAGTACCATGTTTTCCCGCAACTAGACATTCTTTTACAATTCGCTGTTTCTAACACAAGTTATTTACACACGCCATTTTAAAAAGATTGCAGTAGTTGTTCTAACGGTCCAGATGTCTTGCAATTCCATTTTCAAAATAAAAAGTAAGATATTCAACACTTGCAATTAATTATGTGTTTTGAGCGTGTTTCTTAACGTTATTCTTTTCAAATAAGGATGAACCTACGACATGTCCAGCAAACCGGTAGGGAATTTACTTGTTCAAGTACTATTGCTGGAGAATTATGGAAACATGATCAAGAGGATAGAGGAGGGGTCGATCCGAAGAGAATGGTTGCTGCCTCTGGAGCGGTCTCGGCTGGCAAAGATTAGTTTCATCTTCGTGCCAGGTCATGCGGGAGTACAAGGAAATGAGCGGGCTGACAAGCTCGCAGGTGAGGCTACTGTGGAGGGCGGACGCGCCATGGACCAGGCTGACATTCTGAATGCTCTACAAGAAGTGAGACTTTTGCAAGAACCAAGTGATGACTGTGAATCTACAACAATGGCCAGACTGCGAGAGCAGCAAATTAAAAGAGGGGTGGCCAAACAAGAACACTACGCAGGAAGCCAAAGAAGATTGATAAACCAACACAGAACTGGCGTCGTTAGCCGCTACACGCTGCGGGATTTGCTGAGGAGGGAATCCGAGCACTTATGGACTGAATGGTCCGATGTGCAACGATGATGATCTGTCGACTAACTAACTAACTAACTAACTAACTATGGAGCAAATCGAAAGAAAGACGCAACTTTATCAGCGCTCACGCCGGAAACACGCCGAAGCCGGACACCAAGTGATCAACAGCAGCTAAATTTCGAAAGAGACAGGAGATATTTGGGACTTGGAATGTTATTGGTCTAGGAAATAAGGAACCAGCTCTCGAAGAGTTTATGAGATAAAATCAAATATTCAAATATTAGGACTCGCAGATATAAGGAAAAAGGGGCAGAACACAAAACGAACACATGAAGGTTACGTTCTTTTATGGAGTCGCGTCGACCAGAGAACTACAGCTAAACATGAGTGGGATGTTTGTTACATCCAGACAAAGCGAAAGCCATTATATGCACTAATTGTGCATCGGAAAGGATAATACTAGCACAGATCAAAGAAGGAAATAGAACAACAATTTTGATACAAACATACGCCCCATGTAACGACACTTACAGCGACGAAGACAAAGACGAGTATTTTGATAAACTTGCAGACACAATAAATAATGTCACAGAGACAGATGAACTTATTGTGATCGATGATTTTAACGGACGAATAGGCACACGAAGAACACCGTGGGATGAGTGCATGGGGCCATTCAGCGACACAGAGACTGAATGTAACAGCAGTGGTCAACATCTACTCAACATATGCTCCGAACACGGACTAATAATAGCAAATAGTTTTTTTTTTTTTTTTCAACATGGTCCTAGGCACACCAAGAACTGGTATAAATGGAATGACATAGATCAAAATTGACTTTATTCTACTTAGGAATTCAGACAGAGGATCACTATTAGATTCAAGAGCAATCCCAAATACAGACGTTGCTACTTATCACAAACCAGTCATAAAAAAAAAAAATATTCCAACACACAGGAAAATAAGAGACAAAAAGGTAACAACACATGTCATCAATTATAGGAGGCTGCAGGAAAATACTATTAAAGACGAATTCAATCAAGAAATCAAACAAACTACATAAGAACAGCCCTGATGACTACTCAAGTGTAGATAAGGAATGGGCAATTATCAAGGCTGCCATGCTCGACAAACTGGAAAATAAATGTGGAATAAAGAAAGTAGGGCATGACAAAAGATTAATAACAGCTTGGTGGAACAGCGAAGTTAAAGATAGCACATTCAAAAGGAAGGTAGCGTTCAAAATATGTATCACAACCAAATCTCAACAAGTTGCTCTCACTATGCATCCACTGTTGTTATATAAACTTCTACATAGGTTTGTTAGATGTGTACTCACACCATATTGTTAAAGGATTTCTGACAGCTTGTTTCTATCTTTTCTATCAAATGCCTTTTCTTGGTCAACAAAGGCTAAGTAGAGTGTTTCAATGAATTCGATTAATTTTTCTATAAGTTTTCTAAGAGCAAAAATGGCATATGTGCATCCTTTGTTTTTCCTAAATCCAAGCTGTGTTTCGCTTAGCTGGGGTTCTACAGTAGTTCGTAATCTTTTCTCAAAAATTTTGCAACATATTTTCACAATATGATTCAACAGTGAAATGCCTCTGTATTGTGTGCAATCTCTTTTGCTGCCTTTGTTTTTTTTTTTTCCAAATTGGGATAATTATGGCGTTTCCTCTGTCTCGTGGTGTCTGTTGTTCTATCCAAACATGGTTGAATAGTCTATGTAGCCATGCTGTTCCTACTTCTCTTGCTGCTTTAATTAGTTAATTTGGTACTTCATCTTGTCCCGGTGATTTGTTCAATGGGGCTAATCTGATGACTTCTGTAATGTCTTCTTTTAGAATGTCTGGTTCTAGTTCTTCGGTGGCATCTGTGGGTTTCTAGAAGTCCTGTGACATCTGATGGGATGTTGAGAAGTTGTTAGAAATACTGCTTCCATCTCATTAGGATTTGTATTTGTTCACTTATTAATTCTCAATTTTGCTGTTAATTATGTCAATGGGTCAAAGGGTTCTCCTGTAGTTCGCATTGCACCTATCTTTTTGAAGAATTTTCTATTTGCTTCTTTGTAGTTTTTATTTAGGGTTTCTCTATACTCTTCCCAGTCTTTTTGTTTTTCCCTCTTTACTATTCTATTCAGATGTCTTCTCACTATTCTATATTCTATAAAATAACATTTTTGTTTGCTCTTCAACCACTTTTTTATATATTTTTTTCCTTTTTGTCTTTTACCGCTTTCTTTACCTCTGCGTTCCAACAAACTATTATTTTCTTTATCCGTGGTTTACGTTTTTTCGTGGTTCCACGTGTTATTTTTTGCAGTATTTAAGATGCTTGATTTGAACATCTCCGATTCTTCTTCCGCTGTTTTTCTTTCTATAGGTAATTTTACAAAAATTTCAGTTAGTTCTTTCTCATAATTTTCCCTTACTGCCTCGGCTTTAAGGTTTTTTAAGTTTATTGATTTGCATGACATGTATTCTTCTTCTCTTTGCTTTCTTCTTCTGATGGTTCTTATTGTAGCAATGACTGCTTTATGATCTGTGTTTATAGTTAAATTGGGCACTGCCCTTACATCTAATATATTTCTCTTTCTGTTATTTCTAGTTAATATACAATCAATTTGGCTTTTAGTAATTAGATCGTTCCATTTATACCAGGTGTATACTTGTGAGTCTTTATGTTTATAAAATGTGTTTGTTATATAGAGGTTGTGCTGGCTGCATAGCTCTATCAGTCTACTTCTGCTTTCATTCCTTTCATTATGCTGATCTCCAAATGCTCCCAGATGTTTTTCTATGCCCACGCTGTTATGTCCTAGTCTTGCATTGAAGTCTCCTATAACTATGATGTTGTCCTGCTTATCTATTTAGTTAGCATGTCATGGATGTCGTAGAATTCCTCGCATTCTTGCTCATTTTTGTTTGTATGTTTGTATATGTTTCTTCCTATGTGAATGTATAATGCTCTTGATGGACGAAAGATGAGTGATTGGAAGGGCCGAATGTAAGACGGGCCTGCGTGCCCAATTTGTGACCGCTTTAAAATAATTTGTATAACATGGTGCGTATATATGTACAAATGTTGTAATTGTTTGTTCTTTTATTCTCACTGTTATTATTCTTTCTGATATATATTTTTTTTCTAGTATTCCTTTTGCTAGCCTTGGTTCTATGACTATTCCCACACCATGTCTTACCCTTTCTTGCTGTTCTACTCCAGAGTAGATAACAGTGTCACTGTGGTGGATCTCCTTGCATCCTGTCCCCTTTGTTCTGGTGTCCGCTATTCCCATCATTCCAATTTTCCTCTCTTCCATTGTTTCTATTATCTCTTCTTCTTTACTACTGAAACCGCAGACGTTCATTGTTGCGTATTATTTGAGTCGCTGATCTATCTCGTAGTCCATTAACATTGCCGGGTCGATATCCGTTTGGGTCAGTCCGTTTATACTTCTTAGTTTTTCTACGAGTAGTATGAAGATTCCCTGCCCGCTTGCTAGGCCAGTAGCACGTTTAGGACACAAATCTGACCACAGGGAGTTCATTTCCTGTGGCGAGCCAGTAGTCCCGTTAGCCCATGACCTCGCGGTCATGGTTTCCCGGTCTGCGCCACGTGGAGGTGGAGGTTGACTTGTGTAGTCTGCGGATCATCGGCAGGCTACTAATTTTTACTTTTCACCTCTCCTGGGAGAGGCTATCCGATCCCAACCCTGCTGGCTGCAGGGCTATGCGCATTCCACATCTTGGAGACTCGGATGGGAAATACACTGAAGAAAACAATGCAATGTTATAACTAGCATGACCTTTGTCTTGAACCATAAGGGAAAAATAAATACGAGAAGACCTAAAACACACGAAGAAGATAATTAGTAATAGAAATGAATACATGTTTGAGGAATTTGACAGAGCTGCATGGGATAACTAAGGTTAGAGTGTCTTGACGTGAGTTGTTTGAGGCCCTGTATATTGGGGTGAAAGAAAAATAAGAAGAAGACTCACCGGAGACGTTGGTAACGCCAATCAACCACAGACACGTCAGCACAAGTATGGACTTCATGACCTCCAATTGATTCTACACGACTTTCTGTTGGTAGCGATGTTTGACTGATAGTAGTGTATGCTGTATATATACATATAGTAGTGTCCTTCTTAACTAATGAACGTAATGAACCTATGATGCGATAGATGTAACTTTTGGTTATAATAAAATGAGTGTGAAAGTTCACAGGCCTTTGAATTATTTTTTATAAAAGTCCCATAGCTAGAATTGGCAATTTTATGAACCTATTTACAGTTGTCATTATGTACATGTTTGTGTCTCGCACGCTAATAAATAATATCTGCGGTGTCGCAGTGGAAATAACACTTGGCCGCTGGCTTGGTGGCTATGTATTCGATCCCCATCGATGAGGATTTGTATTTTTAAATGACCTGGATACTGATCGACCCAGCAGGAAATGAATTCCAGGAAATGTCACGGGAATTAAAGTCTACCTGATATTTATAACATCACCCATCGACTGCGGTTTGGACTATAATATATGGAACTAGCACCGTGTATCCAATATGCCGGGAAGCCCGTCAGATGTTTACATTTGATAATAATAAACGGAGTATAAAAGCAATGGTTTACTGGCTATCTGTTACATTACTAAAATGTCACGTGTTAGCAGAAAAGAAAGCACAAACTAATTTACCACAGTGTATTTATACTCTAACTAGCTGACCCGGCCCGGCTCCGCCCAGCACCTGGCGGGGATCTATCTATCTATCTATCTATCTATCTATCTATCTATCTATCTATCTATCTATCTATCTATCTATCTATCTATCTATCTATCTATCTATCTATCCATCCATCTATCCTTCCATCCATCCATCCATCCATCTATCTATCTTTCTATCTATCTATCTATCTATCTATCTATCTATCTATCTATCTATCTATCTATCTATCTATCTATCTATCTATCTATCTATCTATCTATCTATCTATCTATCTATCTATCTATCTATCTATCTATCTATATCTGTCTATCTATCCATCCATCCATCCATCCATAGGACCCGGCCGGGCTTCGCCTAGACCCTGGCGGGGAGCGTCTCATTTAATTCATATTCGGCCCCTGCTCCCGTTCCCAAAAAAGACGACCCGGCAGGGCTTCTCCCAGATAAGCTCCTGTTCCCGTTCCCGGAAATATGGCGAACAGATTGGAAGAGAACAATCTTCATCACAATAACTAAATAGAGCAATCTGAAACTACTGAACGTAAACTTACCAAGATATCACGGAAACCCAATAAATGCTGGGATGACTGTATACATGTCGAAGAGAAATAGAAAGATGAGTTAGAAAATTTTCACGTATTTAAAAAGATGCATTATTTTTATGAAAACTTTAAAAGTGCCTTAAAGATGTTATCATTATATATTATAACGCATATGCCTGTAGATAACTGTAGACAAACAGTTTATAAAGCCTGGCATATTTCGCTGCATCTCGTCAGGTACATACTGCAGAAATCACACAACTTACGTGAAATTAATTAGATAAATCCTTCAAGTTGAAATATACACAATTTCGCAAAGTAATGTCGATTGTCTACCACGGTAATTTTAAGCTGACTAACATGTCTTTCTGTTTACACAATTCTGGCTTGCGTTGATAGATCATAATTGCTTCTGCAAATTTTAACAAGCGAGTATTTTGTGTTCTAAACAACACGCGAAATGCAGTGTCTCTGGACACAACATGGCGACTGGCGACAATGTGCCTGCCGATTGAAGACGCCGGGAGCTTCCGGTGTGTCGGCTCCTCGTGGCTATCATCTCCTGTGTGTTGTATCTTGTTGACCCATTGAGGTATGTGTTCTGACACCCGTTTGTTAAGCTGTCTCTCCGTTCGGCCAATGTAAACGGCCTGGCATCTACATGTGAATTGGTAAATACAATTGTTTGTGGCGTACAGAGGAACAGGCTCTTTGACTGTTGGTGTAGGAATGGGTACGGTTTTACATCTAATGACTGGAGTTGCCGCACAGAATGTTCGACCTACTGCTGTAGTAAGCCGGTCTTGTAGACGTTGCATTACGTCATCCCCTCGAAAGGTTAGCTGGATGAATACCTTGAGTTTAGGGACTGTAGTTACGTCTGCTTTGGGTTTGGGCTGTTGGCAATGGCGCTTTATAAATCCTGTGGAGTACCCATTCAGGTTTAAGACATTCTTCAGAGTTTCAAATTCCTCTGTCAGTGTGTCCTGGGTGCATATCTTTCTAGCACGGTCAAACAAGGTCCGTACTAAGCCCCGTTTGTACTGGACAGGTGTGAAGCTCTGAAAATTTAGGTATTGGCCAGTCCATGTTTCTTTGCGATACACCGATCTTTGAATTGTGCCGTCTGCTCTACGTCTCATTAGAATATCTAGGAACGGTAACGCTTCGTTGTGTTCGTGTTCCATAGATAGAGAGATGTTTTTATGCGTCTTGTTCATTGTGGCCTGAAACGATGTTGCTTGTAGCTCGTCTGTGGTGATAATTAGTATATCGTCCACATAACGCCGGTAAAAGGCCAAGTTGTTGATGTCTGAGGATCTCTTTTCTTCTAAGTGTGCCATGAAGATGTCCGCTAGAATAGGACCAAGAGGACTCCCCATGGCCACTCCGTCAATTTGGCGGTATGACTTAGTTTAGAAAATTGAATTGGATGTTGGCGGTACATAGTAGTAGTAGCCTCTCCAGAATAGGTGTTGGTATGCCTAATTTTAGTTGTTTGTCTTCAATGCGTTCCCTTATTATTTTCACTGTCTCCTCTAATGGAACGTTAGTGAATAGGGAGGCTATATCCATGGATGCCATGTGTTTGTTATTTATGTCCATAGTATCCAATAATTCCACCAGTTGGAATGTATCTCTGAGTATTTTTGGATCGAAGGACTGTCGTACTGGCTTTAACATTTCGGCTAACCATCTCGCCATTCGGTGTTGTGCAGAGTTAACCATGGACAGGATAGGTCTTAGCGGGATGCCGGGCTTGTGAAGTTTGGGTAGACCGTACATCTGAGGAGTGTTCAGGCCACAATGAACAAGACGCATAAAAACATCTCTCTATCTATGGAACACGAACACAACGAAGCGTTACCGTTCCTAGATATTCTAATGAGACGTAGAGCAGACGGCACAATTCAAAGATCGGTGTATCGCAAAGAAACATGGACTGGCCAATACCTAAATTTTCAGAGCTTCACACCTGTCCAGTACAAACGGGGCTTAGTACGGACCTTGTTTGACCGTGCTAGAAAGATATGCACCCAGGACACACTGACAGAGGAATTTGAAACTCTGAAGAATGTCTTAAACCTGAATGGGTACTCCACAGGATTTATAAAGCGCCATTGCCAACAGCCCAAACCCAAAGCAGACGTAACTACAGTCCCTAAACTCAAGGTATTCATCCAGCTAACCTTTCGAGGGGATGACGTAATGCAACGTCTACAAGACCGGCTTACTACAGCAGTAGGTCGAACATTCTGTGCGGCAACTCCAGTCATTAGATGTAAAACCGTACCCATTCCTACACCAACAGTCAAAGAGCCTGTTCCTCTGTACGCCACAAACAATTGTATTTACCAATTCACATGTAGATGCCAGGCCGTTTACATTGGTCGAACGGAGAGACAGCTTAACAAACGGGTGTCAGAACACATACCTCAATGGGTCAACAAGATACAACACACAGGAGATGCTAGCCACGAGGAGCCGACACACCGGAAGCTCCCGGCGTCTTCAATCGGCAGGCACATTGTCGCCAGTCGCCATGTTGTGTCCAGAGACACTGCATTTCGCGTGTTGTTTAGAACACAAAATACTCGCTTGTTAAAATTTGCAGAAGCAATTATGATCTATCAACGCAAGCCAGAATTGTGTAAACAGAAAGACATGTTAGTCAGCTTAAAATTACCGTGGTAGACAATCGACATTACTGTGCGAAATTGTGTATATTTCAACTTGAAGGATTTATCTAGTTAATTTCACGTAAGTTGTGTGATTTCTGCAGTATGTACCTGACGAGATGCAGCGAAATATGCCAGGCAATAAATCGTGCAATCTATTGTTTGTGTCTTCGTTATTCAAATTCACTACGGGAAAACATTGTTTTGAGTTTATAAAGCTTTGATAACAATTCAACAATTATATAACATATTTAGCAATGCTATTAAAAGTTACGTCCCTTGATATAACTTTTCTTAATTTAAGTCCCCTCGCTATATACAAATTATAATGTAAATTAAAATATTAAATTTTATTAAGTAAATAATTTTTTGTACACTAACAAACTATGACAGTTGGCTGCACGGAAATGAGAAGAAAACATGTAGAAAATTTCATCTCAATGGACCGTTCGCGAACGCATCAATAACATACAGACAGACATACATTGCATTATATATATATATATATATATATATATATATATATATATATATATATATATATATATATATATATATATATATATATATATATATATAGAGAGAGAGAGAGAGAGAGAGAGAGAGAGAGAGAGAGAGAGAGAGATAATTGGGACATTGCTTTACATCAATCGTTTGTTCCTCGGGCGAAGCAATATTTACACTACTTCCCTCAAACTGACCTACTTTGGCTATATTAAAAGCCATAATGAATAGGAAAGAACAGTGACGACAGACAAGCTTAAAGAAAGAAGATGCAAACTTTTACGAAAACGGACGCGGGGCATTTGAGCACAACCTGGAACTGAATACGGACACGGAAAAGGGAGCACAACTTGGTAATGGAAACGGACACGTGACATTGAGCAAACAATGGGAAATGCACTGAGGAAGGGAAACTGGCATCGAAGATTGGTTTGGTGGATCGCGATGAGAGCGACGTACCTGAGGCATGATGGTGACATTTACAATATAGTGTAACATCGATAGAAACAGAATCATCAGGCCAATCCCACATATCATTCCAACAATCATCAAGCCAAGTCCGGATATCATTCTAACAGTTATTAGGCCAAGACCAGATATAATTCTTACAATCACCAGGCCAAGTCTAGATATCACTCCACTCTAACAGTCATTAAGCCAAGTCCACATATCACTCTAACAACCATCAGGCCAAAACCATGTATCATTCTAATAATCATAAGGACAAGTCCAGATATCACTCTAACAATCATCAGGTCAATTCAAGATATTACTCCAACATAGATCAAGCCACGTCCAGATATCTCTCATACAATCATCAGGTCAAGTCCAGATATCATTAGAACAATCATCAGGACAAGTCCAGATATCACTCTAATAATGATCAGGCCCCGTCCAGATATCAGTCTAACAATTATCAGGCCCAGTCTAGATATCAGTCTAACAATTATCAGGCCAAGTCCAGATATCACTTTAATAATGAACAGGCCAAGTCCAGATACCACTCTAATAATGATCAGGCCAAGTCCAGATATCATTCTAATAATGATCAGGCCAAGGCCAGATATCATTCTAATAATTATCAGGCCAAGGCCAGATACCACTAATAATGATCAGGCCAAGTCCAGATATCACTCTAATAATGATCAGGCCAAGTCCATATATCACTCAAATAATGATCATGCCAAATCCAGATATCACTCTAATAATGATCAAGCCAAGGCCAGATATCACTCTAATAATGATCAGGCCAAGGCCAGATATCACTCTAGCAATCAAAACACTGTTTTCCCGTAGTGAATTTGAATAACGAAGACACAAACCATAGATTGTACGAATTATTGCCTGGCATATTTTGCTGCATCTCGTCAGATACACACTGCAGATGTCATCCATTTCTTGCGTCCTATTACGTTTATTATTGGGATGGTTCTTTCTGCAGCTTGGTTGACTGATTTCAATAGTATTTCCCAATGGTCACTGACGTCCTGAAATAATATGTCCATATAAGACTTGCATCGTATCTGTTCTTTACCTCTACGTTGAATTTATCTTGTATTTCCTCGCTCTTCGGTGGCTGTAGATCAAATTTTGTGTTTCTTAGTAAATATTTGACTTTCTGTAATTTTATATGTAAATATGTTTTTATATATTTTTATATATATATCTATATATATAAATCAAAGTGTATGTATGTAAATATGTATATATGTAAATATGTATGTCCTTTATTTTTTCGCTAACGGCCCATCCGATTGAGATGAAATTTTCTACACGCCTTACTTTCATTCCAGAGCTGTCAACTGTCATAGTTTTTTTTCCTTCTTCCTCCACCTCCCTCCTCCCCCTCCCAAAATACGTACGTAAATATATGATGATGATGATGAAAGAATCCCCGAACCAAAACGCTAGGGAAAGGGAAGAAAATGACGTGACTACACATTTGCTAAGGGACTTAACTCTAGAAAAAGTTATTTCAAGGGGCATAACTTTTAATAACATTGTTGTATAACTTATAGTCATATTGTTGTATCGTTTTCAATGATTTATAAACTCTTTGTCTATAGTTATGTACCGGCATATGAGTTATAATAAATAATGATACAATCTTTTAGACATTTTCAAAGTTTACATAAAAATAATGCATAATGCATAACATTGTAACTCATCTTTCTATACTTAAGAAGTTATCTAAAAGATGTTGAACAATATCATCGCATCTTTAGTGTTTTCCGCCATCATATCGACACGATTCGCTTGACAGCACTTCTCAGCGCTATCAAGCCAAGAAGCCTTACACATTTCAAGCAGTCTGATACGGGGGAAAATGGCACGTCGTAATAGCACAAAGAAACAAGCAGCTTCCAAGATGCATAGTGAGAAAACCGACCAGACTATCAAGAAGACGAACCTGCCTTTGGAGAGTCTGCATGCAAGCTGTAATAAAGTATCTGAACCTACAGTCAATGAAACTACCAATAAGAAGAGCGACGACTACCCACAGACGAACACAAAAACTTGTGAGAGGAAGGAGGACCAAGACACCAGAATCAGAAACACTGATTCAAACACAGTCAGATGGGTGGTCAAGCGGCTAAAAATGGAGCTTACTGATCAACAAATACAGAAGCAGCTGCAGGAAGAAAATCTTCACGTCAACATTTTGAAGGCAGAGCGGATTCTTACCTACTCAGAATTAAATGAGATGCTCCACACCAGGGACTGGGCGAACCCGGGCCGGGTCAGGCAGACAGACAGACAGACAGACAGACAGATAGATAGATAGATAGATAGATAGATAGATAGATAGATAGATAGATAGATAGATAGATAGATAGATAGATAGATAGATAGATAGATAGATAGATAGATAGATAGATAGATAGATAGATAGATAGATAGATAGACAAAAAGACAGGGAGGGAGGGAGGGATAGACGGAGGGATGGGTCTATTAGACAGACAGACAGACAGACAGATATAGATAGATAGACAAACAGACAGACAGACAGACAGACAGGGAGGGAGGGAGGGAGGGATGGAGAGACGGAGGGAGAGACGGAGGGACGGGTAGGCAGACAGATAGACAGGGAGGGAGGGAGGGATAGACGAGGGAGAGACAGAGGGATGGGTCTATTTGACAGACAGACAGACAGACAGTCAGACAAGCAGACAGACAGACAGACAGATAGACAAACAGATATACAGACAGATAGACAGTCGGGAACGGGAACTTATATGACTACTTATATGAATTAAATGAGATGCTCCACACCAGGAGCTGGGCAATGCCGGGCCGGGTCAGACAGACAGACAGACAGACAGACAGACAGACAGACAGACAGACAGACAGACAGACAGACAGACAGTCGGTAACGGGAACGGGAACTTATATGACTACTTATATGAATTAAATGAGATGCTCCCCACCAAGGACTGGGCGAAGCCGGGCCGGGTCAGCTAGTATTATATATACAAGTCTGCAACCTCTTTCATTTTGTTCCCCTAGTCCAGGGGTCACCAATTTTTTTTTTCACGGCGGGCCGAATAACTGGCAAAATTACGATGGCGGGCCGGATACTCATTCTGCACACTACTTATGCCCGTCTCCGTGGCGAAGGTCATACAGACGCGGTTCGTAATCCTGTATACCCGCACTCGAAACATAGCTGCGCGATTTGGCAGCAGACCGCGTTGCGCTGTTTTTTTACGTAATGGTATGGGTGCCGGTCGTTAAAAAAGCAATGGCAAACTACTGAACGCAAATTGTCAAAACTGCAAACGTCCTGTAAAGGATATGCAACTAACTCTAACCATACCTGCAAGCCACAACGAAAGCTCTGGTAAAAAAAAAAAAGACGAAAAACTAAATTAATCATGGATGAGTGGCGTGCAATGAAAAAAAAATGCAAAGACAACCAACATAGTTATTTACTAAAAAAAATATCAAAGAAGGCGACGTTAGCGAAAAGATAGTTACATCAGACCTAGTGTGCACATATCCGAATCTCACAAACAAAGCAGCAACAACAGGTTAGTAAGATTTGTGAAACAGATATTTTGCTTTCAAGATATCAATGTTTGGTTTGGAATTGCTGCATCCAATCAAGGGAATTGCTTTCAAATGTTCATCAGTCAATCTTTTTCGATGTATTGACTTCACATACTTCGTTTGTGACCATGTTTGCTCACAGAAATAAGTTGTTCCAAACACTGGTGCCATACCATTGGCAAATTTCTTCACTTTGGAAACTCAACATCAGGTAAGCAGCGGCAAAATTTTACAAGGTTTCCTTCGCTGTGCTTCTCTTTCAACAAGTCATTTGCTTGAAACCAATGAGCTCCAACTGTTGTTCAACTGGCACATCATCAAGGTTACAACGGATTCTGGAACAGAAGAATCCCACTCTCAGTTCTCTCAAGATCTGAAAATCTCTCCAAAATATGCTTTTTATAGTCACGAATAATTTTCTTTTCGAAAAATTGACATCTTCGGCGATTGTAACGCAAAACTCTTTGGAACTATGAAAATGAGAACAGTTTTCTTCTTCCAGTTGTGCTTCAAACAGTGACAGCTTTCTCCGAAATCTTTTGATTATTCTGTAGACATCACAGACGAGGTCATTCTTTCCACGAAGTTTCAAATTCAGTTCATTTATGTAGGATGTGATGTCGATCAACCATGACAACTTTGACAGCCAGGTAGGATCTGTCATGTCAGCTGCAATAACACAGAGCTTCTGTGACATTGTTATGCTACGTTTGTTACTTTATTGCCTCTATTCACATTAGTAGTTCACTTACCTATCACTGTGAAACAAAGAAATCCTTTTTACATACCTAGTAAATATGGAGCATCGGACCTGTGTTGACAGCCGGACGCATTTGGAGGAGGGAAAGATGCGCGTGTGTGTGTGTGTTTTGCCATGGAAACCATGGTAACGTCAGAGCATAGGCGTCGCTACCGTGAGCCGGGAAAAGGACTTGGGATGGCGCGAAATAAGCAGACATTACCATAAACAGGATAATCTAGATACTATAATTTATAATTGAAAATTGTAAATTTAAGACATACAGCAGCCAGGAGGTCTCCGTAAGTGTGAAGATATCATATTATTGTAAATTTAATTTGTATATTTAAATTGTATCACAACCTCTCGTGTTCCATACGTTGTATCAAGCAAGTTTGGGTACAGTCGGCTGGCCGGATGAAATAATGTCGCTGGCCGAATCCGGCCCGAGGCCGTAGTTTGGTGACCCCTGCCCTAGTCCATACTTGCTTACTATTCATCCGTCCTGTTGATTCCCAACTTTTAGAATTCAAGTCACCCATTATGATATTTGGATCAGAATTCTTGCATGACTTGAAGGCTTTCTCGAAATCATTATAAAATTCATCAATGCTGTCATTACTACTGTCTGCTGTTGGTGCGTAAACTTGAATGACGTTGACATCTAAAGGACTTCCACTCAATTTCACCAGTAACACTCTGTCTGATACAGTCCAATATCCTTTGATCTATTTTGCTCTCTCTGTATCCATTATAATTGCTACTCCTCGCTGTTGTTTCTCTCCACCAGAATAGATTGTTCTATATTCCTCAGATGTTATAATACCAATTCCTGTCCATCTGGTCTCACATATACCTAACAGGTTAATATTTAATCTTCTCATTTCATTCTTATTGTTAAAAAATTTTCCATCATCTTGCATAGTTCTTACATTCCAAGTTCCTACTTTCAATGTTGATATTCTTTTGCACTCAGTCGCCTGATGATGGTCTGGAATCACTTGGTGCACATGCCTATCCCTACCGGGCGAGGCTGCTCCTACTGAGCACCCATTTACTCCGTTTCTTTAATTATAGATAAGATTGCAGTACATGATATTTTTGCATCTGTAAAGAAGGAAGTTTGCCATTGCTTTCCTTCCTAGCAGTGACCATACTGATCGATGATCGTAGCCATTGTCTCCCCAAAATAAGAGATCCTCTATCTACGTTCGTGAAGCTGGAGACCATAACCTACAACTATGTGTTCGCTGCTCTTTAACTTCATCCACCACCTGTACCTTTGGCTTCACGTAACCCTGATCAGGGAGCTAAACGAGTACTCCACATTGCCCAAGGATGTCCCGTAGTCTAGCGGAGGTAAGGAGGCACCATACCTCTCATTAGATAGAGAATACCCCTACCCCGTCACCCATCTTTCTGTCTACCCACATGTATATCTGCGTATGTGATCGTTAGTCTGATTGCTTTCATGTCTGTCTATCTGTTTGTCTGCTTGCATGTCTGTCAACATGTCTATCAGCCAGCCTGCATGTCTCTATGGATCGTTCTTTCATATTGACAACATTGTAACCATAAATCGACATACTTCCAACAAAACATAAACACATGACAAGCAGTATTGAGAAAATTATTAGTTACACCAGCAGCTTGCACAGTACATTTTTTTTTTTTTAAATTAAATTAAATTTATTTTATTTTATTTTATTTTACTTTACTGTATTTTATTTTATTTTATTGTATTTTATCGTCTTGCCAGCGTCCGTCAACGGTGAAATATTACATCTATACAGTAATAGTAATATGTATTTGAATCGATGCGAAGTGGTAAATATATTCAATGCAATAATAGTCATACTGGTTGATGTGACCGTCAACTAGGAAATATATTCAATGTAATAACAGAAATATTGATTGATGTGATCGTGACATAGGAAATATATTCGCTTCTTGAAAGGCGCTGTGAGTGGCTGATCGCAGTAGTTTAGTTTACAAATCAATAAAAACCACTGGAGTTCATTCTAGATGGGCACATCAAA
This sequence comes from Cepaea nemoralis, assembly GCA_014155875.1. NCBI lineage: Eukaryota > Metazoa > Mollusca > Gastropoda > Stylommatophora > Helicidae > Cepaea > Cepaea nemoralis. The sequence continues at coordinate 719,808 of JACEFZ010020840.1, forward strand.
CAGACGCGAACTGTCAACTACTGAGGCTGTATAACATGCTGACATGCGATCCTTACTGAATGACCCAAAGATCTACCCATGTGAATGGATGGCTGCTGTGTTTTATCTGACATGCAAGCAAATCAAATGGTGTTCTGTTTTGTCACTAGTTAATTGCCAGTTTGTGTGGTTATGTTAACGCGACATTTGGCGCATATGTTACTTTGTATTGATTCGATATAATTTACTATGATCACGCACGCGCGCGCACAATTACACGAACATACACACAGAAGCGCGCGCGCTCACACACACACACACACACACACGTTATAGTAATGATTGCTTGCTTGCTTGCTTGTGTTCGTTGGCTTGAGCTCCAACGTGAAGTCCTGTATGTCGGATGAAGGCATCCTGTTGTCCAACATCAGTGTGATGTCATACAGGACCTGAGGTTTGCCATACGGCGCACGTCAAAAATAGAGATTTAGGAAGAAGTGAAATTACAAGTGCGGCACGAGTAGTGAACGTACGCGTGTAGATATGGGAAACGGGACGTCATATGAAGACAGACGACAACAGAGATCAAGGCACGAACGAATATCATCACAGCAAGATCAGGGGAAAGCGAAATGGGAAAATGATTAACATCTGCAAGACATAACTCAAGGATAGAATGAAGAACCAGTCGAAGATACACACGGAGAACTAATAGAGAGATTTGGGCACGAAACACGGATCAACAGCAAAAGAATGAAATATGAAGCACTAGTCGGTTTGATGGGCCGGTATACAAGCCAAACTGATCATGGAAAGGTCACCCAGCGAATAATTCAACAAGCTTCTGTGGCGTGAGTAGGATAATTAGAGACATATCAATTAAGTGTTAACTATAGGTGTGTATGAAGTAAGGCAATGACATGCTTGATGATAATTTTTAGTCTGGTTAAAAAGGGACAGAACGAAAGGATATAATGAAAATGCGAGAAAGGATAAATCAATGGATTTCCTGCATGTTGTATAACTCGTTAAGATATTGCCTCTATAATTAATACAGACTTTGAATTAGGACGCACTTGTCTGGCGTTGATTTGTAAACACTTACAAGTTGACCTATTGATTTCAACTGTTTATATTGAGAAAATTCAACCTAGATAAAATGAGCTAAACTATGCCATTGAAGGAAGGTCAAACATCTTGGCATCTATGGGAGCACGTTCCGGTAGATACTAGACCCAGAGGATAAACATGTATGCCCATTTCAGAAGATACTAGACCTAGAGGATAAGATGAATGCCCGTTCAGGCAGAGACTAAGCCGGAAGATAAACAGTGAAGCCTGTGGCAGAGTACGAAAATTACAGCCGTTCCAGAGGAAAGCCTGCTCAGATCGCATGACATTTAGATTTCATGTTGAAATTCTTAATAAGCAATATTGCCGGATTGTTAGAAGGATAGCTGTGCCGTTGGAGGAAGAGGTTAGCCGTTCCTATGAACAGGACTGGGATGTAATTACAGTTCCATTTTTATATGCATACGTACATTTCTTTTGGAGCATTTATACAACGATATCAGGACCAGTGAATGTACACAGAATTAATTTTTACCAGTTAACTAGATGTTTGTGCAGTATCTCGGCGGATAACACTGAACATTACAATACGCAGGATGGATATTGATAGGATTCTTCGGGAGGAAATTTCATACAGGATTAGATACAATATCTGTCGCTGTCATGAGACAGAGTTAACGTCGAAAACTGGCAATCGTGGCCAGGAAACTGGTAACCCGTAATATTATATGGTGATTTAACGAACACTAATTGCATAGTGTACAGACATTTTTCATTCCAGAAGGCAGATTGCAGCGGTGATCGGCAGATTATTTGTCTGCTAGCTAACGCCTACAGACGAGTGAACCGGACAGCAGCCAAAACCTGAAGAGGCGTATCATTGACGGCGGAAGAACGACACCAACGTTACAGGGAGCAGATACACTTGACGGAGGCCATTATTTGAAGGAAAGTCCGAGCATCCAGAGATCACTACGAGCAAGACCAGGACCGGATAAATAAGGTTGTAATCCTTTTAGATTATCTTTGTAACTTGATATATACCACGCATATTTATTACATTAATTTAGATATATTGATGATAATATTGTTGTAATTTATTGCACAACGATTTAATTCAGTGTACATCAATTATGTTCACACTAGGTGAGTTTATTGATTTAGGAGAAAAGTGCTGCTTAACTGGACCTGAACTAATAACCTGGGCGGAGCCCAAGGTGTCTGATTAACAGGCGCAACAGAGAGAGGAAAGGGCAGCAGCGAGAGAGGCCATGTCTGGCTTATTTGTGTGCAGACTGGTGGTTTCTCGCCGAACAGGCAGACACTCTCCGACTTCGGAGAAATCGGCGATCCTACTGTTGCCCAGGACGCTCGACCAGGTCGCGTCAACAGGTCTTGACCAGTATATAACCGGCCCTGGTGCCGTGGAAACACCTCTGCGTCCCATCGTAATGATGAAATGAAAGTATAGTTATTAGTGACATGAATACAGTTGGCAGGACATGGAGGGAGCCGATAGTGTGGTTTGGTTGAGGGCCAATGCTATAGTGGACGTAAACGGGTAGAAAAAGAAGAAGAAGAAGAAGAAGAAGAAGAAGAAGAAGAAGATTGATTGATTGATTGATTGATTGATTGATTGATTGATTTAGGAACCGACATCACAGCATTCGGGGCATTCCCATAAGCGCTCCGTCCCCATTCTCAGCAGCCAGCGAAGAGTTCCAACATTAATAGTACAAGTAGTAATCTGATTATATGTCCGACTCGCCTTTCCTCTAAGCGTCGATCGTCGGCCAGATCACCTAATCACCCCGTGCTGTCGCATTCTTGCCAGACAATTGTGATCCATTTGCTCCTCCGAGGTGTGCACGTGCTCCCACGAGGCCGCAACCACGTCTGCCTTATCATGCACCAATACTCCACCAAGTTTTACAGAGATAGCCAATCTGTCAGCCTGTTCATTCCCCAGCACACCAGTATGCCCCGGAGAAAAGATCTAGACGATGCTTGTCACCCGTAATTTCCGAAGCGAAGCGTTTGTTTAATGGAGGATTTTAAATAAGTCAACATCACTTTTCGGCTTTTGTTCTAAAATTCCTCCTATTTTACATACACTACTGGCAACGCTGATCGCATACTGGTATGAACCTAAGGCCTATCCACGTCAATGTAGAAGCACTAGACTCGAGTTTCGCTCTCGTTTGAGCTCGTCAGTAGTGTATATCCTTGACCGGAGCCGAAAACAAACCCCGGATCACTGGCGTGTGAAGCGGGTGTGTAAACGCTAGACCACGTGGCACACGCTGGACACGGCCAAGAGCTCTCACGGCCAAGATACTGAAGAGCTCAAACGGGAGCGAAACTCGAGTCTAGTGCTTCCACATTGACGCGGACAGGCCGTAGGTTCATACCAGAATACGATCAGCGTTGCCAGTAGTTGGGTGTGCTCAATATTTAAAAATCTCAAATCCCGAAACAACCAAATAAATAAATTTTACATATAGCAGATGATTCAGAAGAAAACTTTAAATCCTTGCTGATTGAAATAACAACTTGAACAACAGACTAAGAAAAAGCGACCCAATCATTGAACGATTTATTGGTGTCCACATTCTCTTTCTTCTTGGTGACAAACTAAATTTAAACCCATGTCTTCTTTTGCTGGTGACGCACCAAAATGAAATTTCTTATATAATAAAATGCTATGTGTATTTATTTATTTATCCGGTGTCCCACCACAAGATAAATAATAGATACAAATATGTGAAGAAAAAAGAAAGATAACAGGCTTTAAAAAGGTAAAAATATAAACAAAATTAAGAGTAGCTCTGACGTAGATCAAGTTGCTGTGACATGGCTACTGTCCCATGCCGTTCCATGGGAAATACACATGTTTGCTGTTCCATCCCATCCCATCCCATGGGACCTTTCCCATGGGAATACCATTCACATTGCCAAGCCTGTTAATAGGTATGTGGTGAAATGTTAAGACAGATGGTAATTGGTATGTTGTGAAATGCTTAGACAGATGGTAACAGGTATGTGGTGAAATGTTTAGACAGATAGTAATAGGTATGTGGTGAAATGTTTGGACAGATGGTAGTAGGTATGTGGTTAAATGTTTAGACAGATGGTAACAGGTATGTGGTGAAATGTTTAGACAGACCGACACTTGAAGGAAGAATTGGTCAATATCACGTACACCGAATATAGGACGCAGTAATGTTACAACTGAAAGGCCGTAGTCCACATGATGAGATTCCAGCAGATCAAGACATCAGCAAAATACATTAGCACTAAGTGTGACAATCATTAACATCTGTGACAACACCGGCCCGGATCTCGGTTGTTGTTGAGAATCTTTATGTGGGGTTCTTGATTAACTTTCGTCTACCCTTACACCAATTGTCACCTGGATGGTGCCCGGACGACTATGCCCATATAACTGTTAATACACGAAGACACCTAACTACCTATAGGAGAACGATCTTATAACAGGCGAATTTAGAATCTTTATTGGAGATTCAGACTCTGACAAACAGACAACCAGACAGACATATAGACATGAACAGTTAGATGGGTGAGAGTAGTCAGCTGGATATTCTCATCATCCCACAAGAGGTATGTCAGTGTAGTATGGGTTGTCAACTTGTAGAATAATGTGGTAGGACATAGTCATCTGAACCTGTGTGATGCCTTTTGGCGCTCTGGACTGGAGCCTGGTAAGTTTCAACCGTCACGAACCAGTATGCCTTCGGTACAGTCTCGACTTCAGCCTCCTACTTCGGATAGCCTCGTAGAATCTTCTTCAGACAGCTTCGGTTTGATAGCACAGTCTCGGTCTCCTGGTTGACTGGAGTTGAGACGTCTAATCTTGGGTACTTCACAAATCAATCAGACACACAGCTAAGCCCATAACACACAGTAAAGACCCACGGCAACAAGGCACTTGCCGCCATCAAAAGCATTCACCAAACAGTAACGCGGAAACAGCAAAGGGCAGCCGCCCACAGCAACCAGCTAATAGCAAAGGGGTTCCTTCTATATATATATATATAGCCGACGGAGAAATACGGACACAAAAGAAAGACTGATGTTTCTTTTGCTACGATGCTAAGAGGTAAGATAAACTCTGACTTCGGGATTTTGGCCAAAAAAAAACGGAATTTAAAAAAAAGAGAACCTCAAACCCCCCTCAACTGACACCAAAAAAAAAGATATAAATAAAGATGATTTATCTTACTTTTTTCTTTTGGGGTATGTGAGGGGCACACCAGGCTGTTCTTCTTTTGCTCCTTCCTTAGCCAACCGATCAGCTATGTTGTTTCCAGGTACTCATCAGTGAGATGGTATCCACTGTATGGTGACCTTATGCTGACCAAAGTTCAGAAAGTAGTGTCCTTATTACTAGCAATCTCCCCGATATGAGAGCCTCTAATACTGATTTTCCATCTGGCAATAGCACCACCGGTTGTGTACCATGGCAGATATTTAATTATTTCTCTGTTGCTATTTTGATTGCCTCAATTTCAGCATCAATGGTATGGCAGTACCTTCCTGTATTTTGTTTTTACTATGCACGTTCCAGCCCTTCCATTTCGAACATCTTTTTGTGCTGACCCATCTGTGTAGTATGGGATCCAGAGTCATGTGGATATTCTTCATCAAGTAAGCTAAGCGTGGCTCTTCTGCGCTGTACACTGTTCTGTTGTTCCTTGTCAAATAGTCCTCCCACATGTCTCCTGCGTCTTATTTTCTGTGTCTTCTAATTTTTCTTCCCCTCCTTCTCATTCTCTCAGAGACAATCGTCACTGTATGTGTGTGTAAAGTGTGGGAGTTTGATCATAATAGTAGGTTGGGGGATGGGGGGTTTTGTGTGGGGTGGATTCGTGATGTGTGTGGGTGGGGGTGGTGGGTTTGTGTGGGTGGCTGGGGGATTTGTGTGTAGGGGCGTGCGAGATGTATGGGTGTATGGGGAAATGTTTTGTGGGTGGGGATTTTGTTTTGTCTAGGTGGTTGTGGGTGAGTGGGTGGAGGAGGATATGTTGGTGGATTTTTGATGGTGGGTTATGGGATGGGTGGGGGTATATGTGTGGGTGGGGAGATGTGGGTGGGGGGATATGTGGGGGGTGGGAGGGGGATTTTGTGCAGGGGGGTGGTTGGGGTTTGGGGGTGTGTATGTGGTTGTGGGTGTTTGGGTGGATGGGTGGGGAGTGTGTGTGGGTGAGAGATTTTGTGGGTGAAAAGTGTGTGGGGGATGTGTGTCGGGTTGGGGGAGGGGGGTTTCGTGATGAGTGTGGGTGATGGATTTGGAGATTTTGGGGTGGGGGGGGATATGTCTGGGGTGAGTGGGGGGGTTTTTGGCTTGGTGAAGGATGTATGTGGGGGGTAGTGAGGGTGACTGTAGTTGGGGGATGTGTGGATGGGTAGGGATGTGTGGATAGATGGGGTGGTTGGGTGAGGGGTGTGTCTTTTGGGGTTGTGTTTGGGGGTGGTATTGTGTGGAGGGAAACTGGGTGTGGATAAAATGATGTTTTTGGGGGGGGTGGGTGAAGGTGTGGTTGGGTTTGTGGGGGTTTAATGATGTGGTGAGGGTGGGGTCAGTTTGCTTAGATTGGGGGGTTGGGTGTGTGAGTGTGGGTGGGTAAATAGGGGATGTATGTGTTGATGAGTGGGTAAGGGGTGTGTGGGTGTTAGTGGTTGAGGGATATTACGTGGTCTAGGGATGTGTGAGGGGATGAATGTATGGGTTGTGGTGTGCGTGGATGGAGGTGTGTGTTTGTGAATGGGGAAAGTTTTGGTGATGGGGAGTGTGTGAGGGATGTTTGTATGGGTGGGGAGTTTTGGTGGGGTGGGGATGTGTGTGTATATGGGGAAAGGGGGGGGGTTAAGGATGTGTGGCTGGGGGAATTGGGGGGATGGAGGATGTTTTGGGTTTGGGGGGAGGATGTGTGGTTTGGGGAGAGGATGGGGTGGGTGCGTGAATTGTATATGAGTAAGGGTGCGTGGTTAAGGGAGGGGGTGGGTAGGATGGGTGGGTAGAGGATGTGTGGGTGGGTAGAGGATATGTGGGGGGGTGAGTGTGTGCAGGTTTTGGAGATGGGTGGGGATTTTTTTTAAAGGGGTGGGCTCGGGATAAGTGAGTGGGTTGGGGGGGGGGGTTTTTGATTATGTGGGTGAGTGCGGAATTTTTTGTGTGGGTAGGTGCGGGAAAATGTGAGTTGACGGGGGGATGGGTGTTGGCTGAGGGAATTTTGTGTTTTTGGGTTTGGGGGGTTGGGGTGTGTGGGTGGAGGGGGGATATTGGGTTTAGTGGTTGGGTTTTTTGGGGAAAAGGGAAAGGGTTTAAAAATTGTGGTTTTGGGGGGGGGAAATTTTTGTAGGTTGGGGGGTTTGTGGGTTAAATTTAAATATGTGTGCTTTTGGGGGTGGGCGGATTTGGGATGGGGTGGATGAGGGGGGTGTGTGGGTTGGGGGGATGTTTGGGAGTGGGGGATGGGTGGGGAATGTTTGTATTTTGTGTGGTTTTTGGGGTTTGGGGGGTTGGGGTTTAAAAGGGGGATGTGTGGGGGGGTGGTGGATTTGTCTTATAACAAATAATATGCCTTGTTTATGTTTACAAAATTCATGTGGCCCAAAGTTTTTTTCCTATTTCACTTTTTCTGAAAAAAAAGATGAGTGATTGGAAGGGCCGAAAGTTTAAAACCCGGGCCCGATTCCCAATTTTTTACCCTTTGAAAAAAAAAGTAAAAGTTCGTTCGTTTTTCATCTCCCTTTCCCCCTGTTCGTTTTTTTTTTTTTTCTTCTTCTTCTTCTTCTTCTTCTTTCTTCTTTTTCTTCTTCTTCTTCTTCTTCTTCTTCTTCTTCTTCTTCTTCTTCTTATTTCTCTTTCTTCCTCTTCTTCGCCTTCCTCTTCTTATTCTTCTTTAGTCAGCTCTTCCCACTTGTGAGATTAATGTGTATATTTTTTTTTCTTTTCTCTCCATTCTTCAACCTAACGTTTGTATTGTAATTGTTCACGTTGTTCATTTGATACATATCACGTTTAAGCCCATTATCTCTCTCTCTCTTTCTCTTTCTCTCTCTCTTTCTCTCTCTCTCTTTCTCTCTCTCTCTTTCTTTCTCTCTCTCTCTCTCTCTCTCTCTCTCTCTCTCTCTCTCTCTCTCTCTCTCTCTCTCTCTCTCTTCCGCTCTCTTGTTTCTGTATCTTCATCTTTATCTTGCATTCTCTCGTTTTTCGTAATTTCAACTTCTTTCTCTCTCGCTCTCTCGGTTTATTTTATAAGTTATGTATGTCTGGTCGGTACGCCTGTCTTTCGCACGATCTATTTCTATCTCATACCCTCTTTTTTTTCTTCTCTGGTATGTGTTTTCTTCTGTGTGTGTGTGTGTGTGTGTGTGTGTGTGTGTGTGTCTTCTCTCTCACGCGCTGTCTCGTTCTCTGTCAATCGCTCTATACGAGTGTTTATGTAACTGCATGTGTGTTTGTCTGTATATAGAAAGAAAATAATCAGACTATACCTATATATGGATCACTCTATAGTATATATTGCTACTACATGTAACATCAGTTTTATACAACAGGGCTCAATATGCAACACAGTGCTTCTAGTGCAATAACTGTCACAAACACAACCAATATGCTTAGAAAGGAGTTTATTTCAAGAGTTATTTCAAAAGAAGACTATTGTAGGCAGCAAGACATTATAGAATCTGCTGATGAATCCGTTACCGTTGTCAGGATGGCAGCTCGTGGCTGGTAAGGCTTGTCGTTTTGTCAGCTTTAGTTGCCACACGGAGCCACGTAATCTGCGGGTGGGTTTATCATCGGGTACCTGTTGGAACAATCAATCAATCAATCAATCATGTGCCATGCTGGAAAGCGTGGGCGGTCATGACTCGCCATTTCACTCGATCACCAGTGTCGTGGATCAGCTCAGTGTTCCTGTCTCGTCCATGCCATGTGGCCAAGCCATCCAGGTATTTTCCTCTCGGTCTTCCTCTTTTGGTGTTCCTCAATTGGAACAATTGCATATGATATTTTTCCTCCTCCTCCTCCTCCTTCTCTTCCTCCTCCTCCTTCTCCTCCTCCTTCTTCTTCTTCTTCTTCTTCTTCTTCTTCTTCTTCTTCTTCTTCTTCTTCTTCTTCTGCTCTGTTATTTAATATTCTTTGTCTTCTTCTGTGTCTATTACTTCTGCTTCGTATTCGCATTCTTCATGTGAGAAAAGCTCTCTCCCCTTTTTGACACACGACTATGTTCCGCATTACCTCTTTGTAAACAATGTTGTACGATCTCATATTGGCATTGGTGTCACCCAGTACAATGTGAATATTGCTGTATCTTAGACTGTCAATTACGTTTTGAAACTGCCTCCTTAACCAATATATCATTATCACTTGTGATGCTTAACACCTAATCATATTACTGCTTGTTTTCTTGTCAACAGTTCAAAATCCGGCTGTTATCATTCTACATCTCACTGCTTCCCACGTTAATAACCCTTCCCTTACCTCTTTGAACAACATTTGAGAAACGCTTTAGCTGCGGAGGAAATGTGTCTCAATGCAGCACTGCTTCACTTTCACTTAGATACTGTTTGTATGTTCTGTGTCACCGTGTTTTGCACAGACAGTAATGTTACAGCTTTCCATGTTTCTACGTGATGGTGTAGCATGCACTAAACTCAACACTTCCGTGTTACCATTCGTTGCTGTCCTTGCAAGTTCCTGTAACATGCAGGCGGAAACCTTGGCCCTCTTCACGACATGCGTGTAGGTTACCGTTTGACTATTCATTTCTTCCCCATAGGGTCCCGATAATTCACAAAGGAAAGCCAAATATTGCATTACAATAATGTGTCAGCATATCAAACAGTCAGAGAGAAATGGATTATATGGCTTGAACATGATCAGCAGTAGAGATTTTAATGAATGAATAAATGAATAAATGCACGAATGAATGAATTAGTTAATACCCACTTAGCTGATAGATGTATGGATGTTACTTACTTTTGGCTTCTGAGTTGAAACTCGTATGGTTCCATGGGGGATCTTTGCTTTACATACATTGGCGCCTTTGTAGTCATAGAAGTGCACTGAATGATGCATGTAAATCGTGGATGTTGCTGCAAAATACGAGCATTAATGAACTCTTAGTCTTAAAGACCGGAGAAACAGCGTATGGGAGAGGGGGCGGGTAATTATAACTACAGCAAATAACTCGCACTAACCTGTTGTTTCGTTTTTTGCTTTAGTTATAATATTACAATCGAGGCTTTATAACTAATTTCACATCAATGTTCAATGGCTACGGATAAAACTACATGCCAAGCGAAAATTACAATCTCTAAGAGTTAATGTCTGATAAGGAACAGCACGTTAAGCGAATGTTCCAATCTTTAAAGTTTAATGTCCATAGACAAAACTATACATCAAGCAAATATTATAATCGTTAAGGGTAAATGTCCATGGACACACTAAGAGAATATTACAATCTTTAACGGTTAATGTCCGTTCATGCGGCGACCAGCTGTTGTGGATAAAGAGAGCGGTTGAGCTGTCCAAGTGTCGCCGACGCTTGACGTTTTATAATATTGGATTGTTTCTCGTTATTGTTGATTGATTTGCATTCGTTCCTTTTTTCTCCTATGGTGGTCTAAGTGGATGACGATGATCAATACTGTCACCTCAACTAGCCTGCGGTACCCCTCACTCACACGACTAGAACTGGATCATGATGACTTCCAATGAACTGAACAATGTCGATGGTAGAAGTCAAAAACGATACGGACGCTTTTGTTTGAGGAGCTGCTCAATGAGAATATTACACTGTATCCCACCAGCCGGCCACTCTCCTCTCTCTCTCTCTCTCTCTCTCTCTCTCTCTCTCTCTCTCTCTCTCTCTCTCTCTCTCTCTCTCTCTCTCTCTTTATGGGTGGAGTTTTGTGTGAGAGGGGAGATGTATGAGAGGTGGGGGCGGTGTGAGATGTGCAGGTGGAAGACGGATGTATGTGAGGATGGGGGATATGTGTTTGGCTGGATGGTTGGGGTGTGTGTGGGTGGGAGGGTATATGAGAGATGCATGCGTTGGTGGGCGGGTGGGTGATGTGTGGGGTGAGTGGTTGATGGACGAGTACGTAAGTGGGTGGATGTGTGTGAGAGATAAGTGTATGGTTGGGGGATGTGTGTGTTTGAGGGAAGATGTGTGTGAGCTGCGGATGTGTGTGGTTATATTGTGGGTGGTGGGGTGTGTGTGGGTGGGAGGTGTGTATTTTTGGGTGTTTATGGGTGGGGGGTATGTGTGGGCAGGTGGGGAGATGTGTTTGTGGGTGGGGATGTGTGTATAGGTGGAGGATGTGTAGTTGAGAGGTGACGGATATTTGGTGGGTGAGTGGGTGTAGGTTGGTTGATGTGTGTGTGTGTGGGTGAAGAAAATTGTGAGGATGCAGGATGTATGTATGGATATGTGCGGAATGTGTGGGTTGACGGGGGTATGTGTGTGTGGTTTTATGATGTGTGTTTTGCTGGGTTGCGGGTGTGTGGGTGGGTGGTGGAGAATATGTGGGTGGGTGTGTGCGTGTCGGTTATGGGATGGGTGGGGGATGTATGTGTGGGTGGGGAAATGTGTGTGGGTTGGGGATCGGTGGGTGTGTGGCGGCATGTATGTTTGCCTGAGTCTTTGTGAGTGCGTGGAGGTATGTGTGGGTGAGTGGAGGGTGTGGTGAGTGGGGGATGTGTGGTTGGCTGAGGGATGTGTGAGTGGCTACGGGGTGTGAGGGTGGATAGGGGATGTGCCTCACAACATTGCAAATATGCACTGTTTATGTTTACAGCTTTCATTTGACAATATTTTTTTCCCATGTGAATGTACCATGCATAATATGCATTGTTTATGCTTACAAAATCAATTTGACAATGTTTTTTCTTCCCTATGTAAATGTAACATGCACATTTGATGAATGAAAGATGAGTGATTGAAAGGGCCGAATGTAAGACGGGCCTGCGTGCCCAATTTATTACCCTTTTAAAATAAAGTTCGTTTGTACGTTCGTTCGGTCTCTCTCTCCCTCTCTATCTCCCTCTCCCCCTCTCTCTCTCTCCCTCCCCCCCCACTCTCTCTCTCTGTCTCTCTCTCTCTCTCTGGCATCACTCGAGCAAAAAGAAAGTTTGTCACCGTATCCAGTGGTGGCTATAAGTGTAACACTCAAAATGTTCAACATTCTTTCACAAGTCCATTCTCTCTCTCTCTCTCTCTCTCTCTCTCTCTCTCTCTCTCTCTCTCTCTCTCTCTCTCTCTCTCTCTCTCTCTCTCTCTCTCTCTCTCTCTCTCTCTGGCATCACTCGAGCAAGAAGAACGTTCGTCACCGTATCTAGTGATGGCTATAAGTGTAACACTCAAAATGTTCAACATTCTTTAACAAGTCCATTCTCTCTCTCTCTCTCTCTCTCTCTCTCTCTCTCTCTCTCTCTCTCTCTCTCTCTCTCTCTCTCTCTCTCTCTCTCTCTCTCTCTCTCTCTCTCTCTCTCTCTCTCTCTCTCTCTCTCTCTCTCTCTCTCTTTCTGATTAACTGCGGCTGAGAAAAATACAATCGGCCTTTACGGTGCGAGTATCTTTCGTTTATATCGTTGATTTCATGTAGATGCTCTGGCTGTCTAACAGGTACATCCTACTTTGTATCCTAACGGGTGTTTTTATGTCTAGTGGTTTCTGTAGGTTTTATGTTTCAAAAAGCGTAGTGTCAGTGTCGAGGTTCCGTCCTAAAGTGAAATCGCATCTTTTCGTATTCAAACAACGCGCTCACGTGATATGTTTCCTCCACATTATATTGGCGCGTTTATATTTTCGTGTCTAAAATGTATACTTTTTAGCAGCCGTTCATGATTTATGTGTTTGCAATCTAACTCAGTAGTTTGTGTGACATGGCAATGTCTATAGACATGCAACACATGTTAAATTGTATCTATAATGCAGGGTCAGTGGGGAAGATTGCGTTTATTACACGACGATGATGCTCGTTGGCTCACTTACAATACACTCCTCACTAAAGGGGATTTGAATACGTGACCAGCATATCAACATCTTAATTTACACAGCTAAACACAAGTCTAGCCCCAGGATTAATATTACTAACACTCACGATCCTGGAAAGTGCTTTGAATTTCAACAGCAACTTGAAGACGCTTTCAATGATACATCAGACAATTGTATAGTAAATGATAAATGGAGTAAACTTAAGGAAACTATTTATAAAACAGCGGTAGGGGTTTACGGCACTGTGGATCATAAGAGGCAGTACTGGTTTGCGGCAAACAGCCAGATACTGCTGCCCTTGATTGATAAAAAGAAGATAGCTCTCTTAAGAAACAAGTTAGTTAGTTAGTTAGTTAGTCGACAGATCATCCTCGTTGCACATCGAACCATTCAGTCCATAAGTGCTCGGATCCCCTCCTCAGCAAATCCCGCAGCGTGTAGCGGCTAACGATGCCAGTTCTGTGTTGGTTTATCAATCTTCTTTGGCTTCCTGCGTAGTGTTCTTGTTTGGCCACCCCTCTTTTAATTTGCTGCTCCCGCAGTCTGGCCATTGTTGTAGATTCACAGTCATCACTTGGTTCTCGCAAAAGTCTCACTTCTCGTAGAGCATTCAGAATGTCAGCCTGGTCCATGGACGCGTCCGCCCTCCACAGTAGCCTCACCTGCGAGCTTGTCAGCCCGCTCATTTCCTTGTACTCCCGCATGACCTGGCACGAAGATGAAACTAATCTTTGCCAGCCGAGACCGCTTCAGAGGCAGCAACCATTCTCTTCGGATCGACCCCTCCTCTATCCTCTTGATCATGTTCATTGAGTCGCTAAGGAAACAAGCCCTAGTGAATGTCTGTGTCTCGAGCCATGTTATTGCTTTACTTACTGCCATGACTTCCATGGTCAGGCTACTTGTGGTTTCAGTGAAAGCACCAGAGTCCTCCTTCACAATTCTCCCTCCGGCCCGAGCTGTAAAGGCCCATGAGCTTCTCACATGTCGGACGACCGACCCATCTGTGTAGATGACCGCGTCACCGTCTAGCGAATTCTCGAAAATCAACGCTTGTACTTCAGTCCTCAACAGCAGCCGGATTTTCTTGTCTGCATTTTCTATCTAGTTGGATGCAAACTGAAAAGGATGTGCAGAAATCTGTTGGCACCTGCACCCACTCCTCGCCAGGTTCTAAGTCCTCAAGTGAACACACCTGTTGAAGAATGTCTTCGGCTTGACCCATCCACGACCGTCCTCTTTTTAACCTGCTGCCCTTCACCTTCCTAATTTCACTATGCAGTGGATGTTGTGTGTTTGCGTTAATTCTGAGGTAGGCGCGTGCCCTGCAAACTTGTATTCTCTCTTCAATGGTTGGAAAATCAAGAAGGTAGCGCATCGCCCTGCATGCTGTATCTCTTGTACATCCAAGAATAATGCGCATAGCTTCATTCTGTATCCTTTCCATCCTTAAGAAACAAGGAAAGACCAACGCGTAACACTCTGAGTGAGCTGAAGCAAGCGAGGAAGGATGTACAAAAGGCAGCCAGGCAGTGCGCGAATGACTATTGGATCAAGTTATGTGAGTCCATTCAAATCGCAAGTGATAAGGGAAACATCAGAAGCATGTATGAAGGGATAAAGAAAGCCTGTGGTCCAATGATCAAAAGAAATGCACCGCTGAAAACCTTGACTGGAGAAATCATCACTGATAAGAAACAGCAGATGGATAGATGGGTCGAGCACTATTTAGAGCTTTACTCAAGTGAGACCAAGCTAGCGGATGATGCCCTCAACGCCATAGAGGCCCTGCCAACTCTTGACCACCTGGACACACTTCCCACCATAGCAGAAGTTAAGTGTGCTATAAATGAGCTTGCATCTAGCAAGGCTCCAGGTAAGGATGGGATTCCAATAGAGGTAATCAGGATTGGGCAAGACACAATCGCTCTACAGTTCCACCAGCTAATAGAGCTATGCTGGCGAGAAGGACAAGTCCCACAGGATTTCAAAAATTCAAACATCTTAACGCTGTACAAGAACAAGGGAGATCGGAGCGACTGTAACAACTATAGGGTATCTCACTTCTGTGTATTGTTGGGAAAGTATTTGCCAGAATTGTCCTGCACAGACTTCAAGTCCTGGGAGATCAAGTCTACCCCCGAATCACAGTGCGGCTTCCGTCAGAACCGGTCTACCATTGATATGATACTTCTCATTGCGACAGATGCAAGAATAATGCCGGGAACAAAATCAGCCACTGTTTATTGCCTTCATCGATCCTCACAAAGGCATTCGATTTGGTCAGTCGTGAGGGTCTGTTCAAAGCACTAAAGAAGATTGGCTGCCCACCAACTCTTCTGTCCATTGTGGAATCGTTCCACACAGGCATGAAGGGTATAATCAAGTTTGATGGCTCAACTTCAGAAGAGTTTGAAATCAAGAGTGGAGTTAAGCAAGGTTGTGTACTAGCCCCACCCTCTTTGGAATATACTTTTCACTTCTACTGAAATATGCCTTTCGTGATCAGGATGACGGTATATACATTCACTCACGCTCAGATGGTGGCCTCTATAATGCTCAGAGATTGAAGGCCAAGACCAAAATTAGGCAGGGTACTAATCAGAGAGTTGCTTTTTGCGGATGATGCTGCGATTACGACCCACTCTGAGGAAGAATTACAACATCTACTATCTGCATTCTCCAATGCTTGTTCTGAATTTGGTTTAACAATTAACAAAAAGAAGACACAGATTATGTCACAAGGTGCACATGGTGTACCATCAATCTTTATTGACGACGCCGAACTGGAGATAGTAGACCATTTTACATATCTAGGATCAGAGGTAAATAGCAAATTATCCCTCGATCAGGAAATCAACATCAGGATTGGCAAGGCAGCAACAACAATGAACATGTTAGCAAAAAGAGTCTGGGAGAACAGGAAGCTTACTGCCAAAACAAAAGTCCTCGTCTACCAAGCCTGTGTCCTTAGTACTCTTCTTTATGGCAGTGAAACCTGGACAACTTACTCACGCCAAGAGAAACGTTTAAACAGCTTTCATATGCGGTGTCTGCGAAGAATACTTGGTATTAAGTGGCAAGACAAAATCACAAATACTGAAGTATTGGAAAGATCAGGTTGTGTGACGATGTATTCCATGCTCAGTCTTCGTAGACTTAGATGAATAGGACACGTTAGGAGGATGGATGATGGTAGAATACCAAAGGACATCTTTTTTGGTGAATTACAGACGGGTAGAAGATCTCAGGGTCGGCCTCTACTACGATACAAAGATGTGTGTAAGCGGGACATGATTGATACAGACATTGATAATGCACATTGGGAGCACGTCGCCGCTGAACGTGTTGCATGGAGGGCAACTATCAGAAATGGAACAAAGACAAAGGAGAAAATGATTGCAGATAAAGCACACACAGAGCGTGAGAGACGTAAGATGGTGCAAAATGGTGGAAATGACCATGTTTTCACATGCACCTACTGTGGGCAAACATTTGCAGCAAGAATTGGCCTTACCAGCCACACTCGCCACCGCCATGGATCGTAGTTATTAAGCCTTTTTGAAGCACAATGTTCCAAACTATCGTCTGTCAAGACGGAAAGGTGCCAATGAATATCAACATCAAGTGTGCTGGCCACTGCGCCACTTGTTAAATATTCTGATTCGTTTCTGGGTGCTGCCCGTTCTGTGGCTAAGGGTTTACGGACCCAATTCGTAATCCCGCATACCGCGTTCGAAATACAGCTGCGGGGGATTTTGTAGCAGACAGTCTTGCGTTAAAAAAATTATTTTAAAAGTCAAGAGAATAGACTACATTGCCCCGGGTTTATCCCATATGTCTCGGTGTCTCTCCGCAGGGCGGCCTACCGAAAGCGTAGCACATATCACGACCTCTATCGCTCCAGCGACGACTCCCAGGAGTCTCCAAGAAAAGTGCAGTCGGAACAAAAAGACGTAGACCGGAATCGAACCCGCAACCTTCGAAGCGCGAGGAAAACGGCTTAACGACTTCTCCAAGAAGATGTTTCTATACAGTGGTATGCTTCCTGGTCATTCTTAAAGCCGTGGCAAACCACTGAACGTAAACTTGCGCAATTAAAGGTTGAATTTGACTGTTACGTCCTGTAAAGGAATGCAACTATCTTCTAAATGGTGAACCAGGAGTGCTAGGGATTGGCCAACGAGTTGTGCAGAATAGGAGATGTGACAAGTGATTCACGAAAATTCACATACATGTGATGCTATCCTCTACACGCTGAGGGACCCTCTGTAGCGCTACAGACAATTTGCCAGCAGACAAACAGCTCACATATGTCTTAAGTGTAATGGCTCACGTCGTCTGCTGAGAAGGGATGAGATTGGCATGTTTCGTGCAAAGTGGCATGCTTGAACTAAAATATGACAATAAAAATCAAACATAGGGATAATCCGTTGGATAGTGTTAGTTAGTTAGTTAGTTAGTTAGTTAGTTAGTTAGTTAGTTAGTTAGTTAGTTAGGTAGTTAGTTACGCGACAGATGATCCTCATTGCACATCGGACCATTTAGTCCATAAGTACTCGGATCCCCTCCTCAGTTAATCCCACAGCGTGTAGCGGCTAACGACACCAGCTATGTGTTGGTTTATGAATCTTCTATAGCTTCCTGCATTGTGTTCCCACAGTCTGACATGGAAGTAGATTCACAGTCACCACTTGGTTCTCGGAAACGATTTACTTCTCATAGATCATTCAGCATATCAGTCGGGTCCATTGCCAGCCTTGACCGCTCCGGAGACAATAGCCATCGTTGTCGGGCTCACCCCATCGCTATCTTCCTGAGCATAGTCATTGAGTCACTAATGAAACATGCCCGAGTGAAGCTCTGTGTCTCGACCCATCTAATTGCTTTACTTAATGGCATGACTGGGTTCGTGGATTAGAGGTTATGACTTTTCTCCGTAATCTCGTATACTCTCGTCGGTAACGTGATGACAGTGATAATCAGCAGTGGTTCCAATCACATCGGTAACTTACGGGGTATGTGAGCCGGCCGCTCAGAAAGCAATGGCAAACTACTGAGCGTAATCTTGCCAAGAAATCTACATACAGCTGAAAGATGCTGGTGTTCATAGCGATGTCCTGTAAAGGATATGCAAAAAAAAAAAAGAATGGCATGACTTCCATAGTCAGGCCCTTTGTTGTCAATGCAAAAGTACCATACGCCTCCTTCACAATTCTCCCTCCAGCTTGAGCCGTAAAGGCTCATGAACTTCTCATGTGTCGAAAGACCGACCAATCTGTGTAAATGATAGCTTCATCCTCAAAAGAATTATCGAAAATCAAAGCCTGTACTTGCGCCTCCAAAAGTGCCGGATCTTCTTGCCTGCATTTTATGTCTAGTTGGATCCAAACTGAGAAGGACGTACAGAACACTGCTGGCATTTGTACCCACTCATCGACAGGTTCTAAGCCCTCAAGTGAATACACCGTTGAAGAATGTCTTCGGCTTGTTCCATCCACGACTTTTCTCTTTTTAACCTGATGCCCGTTATCTTCTTAATTTCACTATGCAGTGGATGTTATGTGCTTTCGTTGACTCAAAGGTAGGCCTGTGCTTGGCGGATTTGTTTTCTGTCCCCCATGAGTGGGAAATCAAGAAGGTAGCGCATCATTTATTTCTTGTACACCCATGTATAATACGCATAGCTTCGTTTTGTGTCCTCTCCATCATTTCCATCTGCTTATGGCTGAGAGTCAGGATCACCATTGAATACTCAAAAACAGAAAGGACCAGACCCGCATATACAAGACATAGATGGCGCTGCTCACAGTATGCTGCTGATATCACGCGCATCGCAGCCAAACTCCACTTGGTCTTTAATTATCATGCGGTCAATGTATTCAGTATACGCAAGGCTTCTATCATATCGATTCTCTGGTATACCATTGCTTGCGTTCTTTCCACAGTCTTTGAGCGCAGATGTACAGTTGGTGTTGCAGTGTTGACATTACGGTTGTTCAAAAAACGCCATGTCACTGCTGCCTTCGTTGGGTTGACCATTGCACCAGCTTCAACAAACCATGTGGTTAAAAGATTGAGTTCTGTCTCTAGTTCCACAGCAATCCGATCTGTATCCCTACCTGACGATGCACAAACACATTGTCGGCATATGACAATGTCCTCCCCGGTCCTTTGATCTACCCACCGGTTATTCTCACAGTGTAGGCGTTGAACAGCACCGGTGATAATGGTGATACCTCCGACAGGCCAATGTATATTGTTGTTGGCTCATATGTCCAGTTGCCACATCTAAAAACTACTTTCCATTGGAAGAGGGCTGCAGCTATCCACTGAAGGAGGAATGGCCTTATCTTGAGTTCAAGAATCCTAAACATTTAGAATTCCAACGGATCTTTGTTGTGCGCATCTTCAGGATCAATGTTGCAGCACATGTTTCAGTGCCTTCATACACATCATAGGCAAAAAACTGCTGCGTTGGTCCAGGTTTCTCTGTTTGGCTAATTGGGAAAAGACATTGCCTCTTTAGCTGGCTTAATATTGTTCTAGAAATTAACTGTTCCAACAGCTTGCCTGTTGTATTTTGCATGGTTATTACCAGATATCCCTGAATTTGTGTGTGGTCATTGCCAGGTTTCGGCAAGGGAATCAGATATCTGTGTAACTACTCCTCCTTCATACTATCACTCACAATGATGTTGTTGTACATATCTGCTAGTTCCTCTAACTCGTTGTCGGTACATATACTAATGTCATCACACCTTATACCATCTGACTCTTGTGTGCTGTTTTTTTCCGTCAAAGCACAGCCTTGATGTCTTTCACGTCTCACATGTTCTGTGACTTACACCTATCTGAGGTAACCGTCTTGATAAAATTTCATCCTGCCTTACTGGCTGCTCTTCTCTAGATAGCGTTCTAGAAAAGCTTTGCAATTATCTTCGTCAGTCCTCTGCCAGATGAGGTCAGCACCCTGGAAGTCATGAATACTCTTATCCTCAACGCCACAGAAAATAGCATTCCCCTCGTGACATAATATGTCACTCAAGCACTGCCACCTCTGTGAATACACACTCTCGATGCAAGCATGCTCATTAACCAACACGAAAGGTTGACCGAATTTATCTCTGACAACCTGTGTTTGTATCTCGTCGCTCACCTGCCTAGCTCTGAAGCCACTATCCTGTCTCGAATAAGGATCGCCATTCCCAGGTGCCTCACTGTAAACACATTTGAAGCCGGCTATGTACAGTGAATTACCGTCCATCCTCGTCTCCTGAAGCGCTACAATTTGGTTCAGAATGGGGCCTCGTTGGTTTGCGCTTGCACAATTCATATATAGAATTCGAGTATTCTTGAGACCCAGACGGACACTTTTGAGCCTGGATTGTCTGGCTCCGGCGCTCCTGAAATGTCGTCTGTGCCGACTACGACGACTTCGAGGTGATTTATTTTTGGCCCTCTGTACGAGGCACACGCGCTGCTCCGACTTGATGGATACCAAAACACGAAACGTAAACCACACACTGCGATATACACTCAATGATGGGTTCGAGCAGATGCGCGAACTCTTTAGCACCAGCGAAAATCTTGAGAAAAAGAAAAAAGGAAACTCCTGATTAACACCATAGTAACAAAAAGTACACGCACAAGATGAAACGTCCATCTCCTACCAGAAAATAAAAACTGTTGCAAAACTAACACAACTGTCCGCCGCCAACTGGACAGAAAGTCTTCAAATAATACTTGCACAAAGTAATGTTAATATGTCCTCTTTAAAAAAAAGTCGCTTAAAAGTCGACATAATTGACTTCATTGACCCGGGTTTATCCCATATGGCTCAGTCTCTTTCCACAGCGCACAAAGCGTCGCACAAAGCACGAACTCCGTAGCTCCAGCGACGACCCTCATGAGTCTCAAAAAAACTGCACTCGTGAACTGAAGACGCGGCCCGGATTTGAACCCACATCCTTCGGAGCCCGAGTCAGACGGCTTGATCACTGCACCACAGAGACCCCCAATATGGCATCTGCTCCCTTCCAAGCAGAAAAGTCTCTAACCTTGCAACAAGTGGTGTCTGATTGCAACCTACGCATTGTCGTCAATAAGACCAAGCTGGGTCAAAACAGGAAGAATGTTATAACACCTGGCGTAATCAGGTGCAGCATGTTCCACAAAGTGGCTCCGTTTAGGCTCTGAAATCAAATCTGGTACAGCATTTCCTCTGCGTATGCACAGTTGGTGTAATTTACATAATTTCCACGTGTATTTGTTATGGACCAAACTATCAGCTGGAAGAACACGTAGCCTAAAATTGGCAGCAGGCTGAACACGATGAAGGATCTCAAAAACAATCCTGTCACTCCTTTCACTGACTTCCTGGGGGAAGTCGGTAACAAGGGGTTAAGGAGCAGATACACCAGGAGCACAGTTAATATCAGACTTATCTTTATTATGCTGGTGTTGTGGGAAACGAACAGGCGGACAGATTGGCTGTTGGGAGGTGTATTGGTTCATAATTAGTCACAATCGGATCTTTTGTGATGAAATAAATCGTCATAGCATACAGAGAATGGTGCTGCAGGGAGTGAGAAAAAGCTCTGACTAACAGTCAGTACTCCAGGGGAACCTAGACATATGTAGACTGCAACTGTTGTCCGTTATTGATTCAACACTTGATAGTTGATACAGACTTTGGCCGGCAGGATTGCATGGTCTTGTGTGTGGGTTTCCTTTCGTTAAACTCACTAGTAATGTGTGTGTATATTTGTCCCCCCACCCCTAGGTAATTAGTGAAAGTTCAAAATCGTCGAATGTTAACATCTTATGTGGGTGTTGACGTCAAGGAAAAACGGCCACATTAATGTTCTAAGAGTGTTAAGAATGTTCTAAGAATGTTCTTTTCGTTAGTGTAGTGGCTAGACTATCGCCTTCCGTCCCAGTGATGATCGGTTAGCTACTCATCGTGGTGGATTCGTATTTTTTACACCGACATTGTCTCTCAGGTCAACCCAACCTAACATGGGCCTTAAGGCGTATCAAAGGGTTCTTTACTTTATCTGAGCTACATACGTGAAATCATACAACCACATGTGTACAGACTGACCCCGTTAACTGTAGCACCACAGTATTGGAAGTTTCCAAAGGCGCCGTCGCTCATAATTCTGTATGACGCATTGCAGTCCTTGATTTCATGAAGATCTTCACACGATATGTTGGACAGGTTCTCAGCTTTAAATTCTTCTGGCCTGTAGTAAAAGAGGTATCGATAAAAAGATGTCTGCTATGGGGCATATATGGGAGTACAAAAAGAACACACACTATGTCTATGAAGTTCGGCGTATAAACACACACACACACACACACACACACACACACACACACACACATATATATATATATATATATATATATATATATATATATATATATATATATATATATATATATATATATATCATCTCATCTCACCATGTTCCTCTTGTACCTTGCGGTGTCGACGTGTAGTATAAACAGCGGCAGAGTGCCCGCTTATGGGCTTCATGTATCAATATTCCTATGGACTCCTATGGAGTATGGCCTCCTCCTCTGCTTCCCTCTGGTCTGTACATCATTACTTGTTGTGGTATACTGTTAGTTGGTAACCTACTTGCATTTCTGATCTTATCTCTTCTTGATACATTGAATATTCTTCTCAAGAATCTCATTTCTGTTGTTGTGATTTTTCATTTCTCTTTTTCTGTCATTATCCAGGTTTGGCATTGGTAACATAGAGTGGGTATGAAGATTGTGTTGTAAAGTGCTTTCTTCGTAGTTATTGATACATGTCTGTTCTTTGGTATTGGTGCCATTTGTCCAATGAGTTGGTTTGCGTTATTGCATCTACTTTCGATATCGTCTTCTGATTTGTCATTTGATGATATTATACTTACTAGGTACTTGAAACATTTTACTTGTTTCAAGGGATGTTCGTTTAGGTGAATCGTTGTTGCTTTTTCTTTTTTAGTTATAGTCAATATCTCCGTTCTACTTGTGCTAATTTTCATGGTATGTTCTCTACACATTTCGTTTAGACTATTCATGTGGTCTTCTAATTCAACTTCTTATTTTGCTATTAGTGCTTGGTCGTCCGCAAACAGGCGTTCTTTAATGGTTAGATTTGCAGATGGTTCTTCTTCCGTGTTCTCGTCATGTGGTGTTCTTGCGGTCTCTGTTTGGCTGGTTTCTTTACGTATGTTGTATATATGAGTTCCGAGTGTCCTCCAATTGCTCTCACTATGCATTCACTGTTGTTGTATAAGCTTTTACATAAGTTTGTTAGATGTGAACTCACTTCATATTGTTAAAGGATTTCCCACAGCTTGTTTCTATCTATTCTATCAAATGCCTTTTCTTGGTCGACAAAGGCTAAGTAGAGTGGTTCATTGAATTCGATTGATTTTTTCTATAAGTTGTCTAAGAGTGGCATCTGCGCATCCTTTGTTTTTCCTAAATCCAAGTTGTATTTCGCTTAGCTGGTGTTCTATAATAGTTCGTAATCTTTTTTCAAGAATATTGCAAAATATTTTCCCAGTATGACTCAACATTGAAATGCCTCTGTGTTGTGTGCAGTCTCTTTTGCTGCCTTTGTTTTTCCAAATTGGGATAATTATGGCGTTTCCACAGTCTCGTGGTGTCCGTTGTTCTACCCAAAACTGGTTGAATAGTCTATGTAGTCATGCTGATCCTACTTCTCTTGCTGATTTAATTAGTTCATTTGGAATTTCATCTTGTCCTAGTGATATGTTCAATGGGGCTAATCTGATGGCTTGTATAATTTCTTCTTTCAGCATGTCTGGTTCTAGTTCTTCGGTGGCATCTGTGTCGGTTTCTTGAATTCCTGTGACATCTGATGGAATGTTGAGATGTTTTTCGAAGTACTGTTTCCATCTTATTAGGATTTGTTTTTGTTCACTTATTGGTTCTCCATTTTCGTTGTTAATTATTTCAGTTGGATCAAAGGGTTCTCCTCTGGTTCTCATTGCACTTATCTTTTTATAGAAGTTTCTAGTTGCCTCCAAGTAGTTTTTATTTAAAGTTTCTCCATACTCCCCCCTGTGTTTTTGTTGTTCTCTCATTACTATTCTATTCACATGTCTTCTCTCTATTCTATATTCTATGCAATCACATTCCCGTTTGCTCTTCGACCACATTTTATATTTTTTCCTTTTTTCGTCTTTTACAACTGTCTTTACATCTGCGTTCCACCAACTTGTTATTTTATTTATCCGTTTTTTTCGTGGTTCCTCATGTTATCTCTGCATTATTTAAAATGCTTGATTTGAACATCTCCTATTCTTCTTCCACTGTCTTTCTTTCTATAGGTAATTTTACAAAGATCGCAGTTAGCTCTTTCTCATAATTTTCCCTCAATGCTTCGTCTTTGAGGTATTTGTAAGTTTACTGCTTCCCATGGCATGCATTTGCCTGGTCTTTGCTTCCTTCTACTGATGGTTCTTATTGTGGAAAAAACTACTTTGTGGTCTGTGTTTATACCTAAGTTGGGCACTGCCCTTGCATCTAATATATTTCCCTTTCTGTTATTTCTTTTTAATATAAAATCAATGTGGCTTTTAGTATCTAGATCGTTCCATTTATAACAGGTATATATGTGTTGAGTCTTTGTGTTTGTCAGGGTCTTGTTTAGAAGACCATTGGCTCGTATACTAACAGGCGTGAAAACAATCACTCACACTAAATGAGTGTACCAACACACAGCGATATAACTCAATCACTTTTAATCGCACTTCTCACACAGCAATCATATCAGGCATCGCGCAAAGTCCGCGATAATGCCATTGCCAGAAACATTCAATGTACATACATCAATTCATCAATGCAATAGAATATACACTCACGCACTCTGTATTCTACTCAACAAAGCATACAGGCTTTCTTCCATCAAGCATCGACTCATACACCGCAGCACACTTTCATGTCCGTCCAGTCTGAAGTCCTAGGCTCGTCTGAGCTACTGGCCGTGATTCCTCGTTGGCCCGGCTTTCCGGTCTCGTGGCTTCCGTGTCCCACGCTGACCTCTGGCCATGCACTGCGCAGTAACGCGAGTCGAGTTCACGGTTGTACCTGGTCGTTATTGCCAGGCGCGGGAGATGAAGACTCGGAGATTCTGACACTCTCCGCCGCCCTCTCCTATGAAAGGTATATCCTTTCATTACTGGTATTTATAGTTGGGTTACCTTTTAAAGTCAAAATCGACTCTCTGATATTTATTAACCTGTATTACATGATATATCTTTCCTTCAGTGATGCCATACGGCCACTGTCATCAAGTACTTTCCCCTAGTTGGATTTATACTTCAGTTGATAGTGGACTTAGCCAGTCCGGTACTTCTCTGCGACTAACGCTATTCTCACAAGCAACGCAGTACCTCACGACAAATAGAAAAAAATCACAAAAAGAGACATGTCAGGCCTTAAGTCATCTTCCTTTATAAGATGTCTTCAAGATTAGACCCCCGCCGATATGGTAGGGTTGTCAATCCTGGTCCTCAACTTTAGTAGTTATATTCCACGCATAGTTGATTGTCACATTGTGACATGTGGTTGTTCTGGTTACCATGAACAAGATAATACATACATGATTACATTTTAACAACATTTCAAATAGTCTCCCCTTAGATGTAATGGTGAAACACAAAGGGTAGTAATTTCTACTTTCTTTCAAAAAAATAAAGTACATTTGTATTTTATCTTCTAAGCGTCATGGTTTGATATTTAATTTCAATAGTTACAAGGATGGCACTATCGAGAATAAATTAATCAATCAATGATTCTTAGATTACAAATATAAAATCCTCTCATTCAAATAAATACATGTAAATTTCGTGTCACAAGGTTATTTCAAGCGTCATTCACTTGTGACTATTCTTTACATAGTCTGCTACTTTTCCTAAATATTACACAGTTCGAAAAAGGAAACGGAAGTACACAGTTCATGTGTTGGCACGTTGGATTAACACACTGTCGTTTCACATGTTCGGATCACTGTTCTTACGAAAATAAGGATTAAATTTGGAATAACACAATGTTCTTTCATATGTTCGGATTAAACTGTTCCTAAAGGAGTACGGATTCAACTGTTCTGGATGTAGACTTCGTAACTGTCGTCTATTTAATCACAGTTGTAATGTAAATGTTAAAATACTGGAACAAATTGCTGTGCTTATATCGCAAGTATTCATAAGCGCAGGTACTTCGGATATTACCCACAGATGGTGTAAGGTAAGTCTGTACACAGAAGTAGTACTGTTCTTGAAGCACTATTAAGTTTAAAATACTGTCTGTCCTCATTCTAATCGTTCATTTCTTTCACATATTCACTGGTTAAAAATATAAGTAGAATAAACTTGAGGACTTCGTCCTTATCACAATAAGTCACTTTCTCACAGCGTTATCTGGATAAATTCAACAATATTTCGCTGGAATGTGATAGATAGCTGAGCGCTATAGATAATAGGCTTCGTTCACTGACTCAGTCTTTGCGCTCAGGCGTAGTCGGCCTGTCGTCGGACATCTCGATAGGACATCTGGAAAGTAAGTCTGCAATCGTGTTATGAGTTCCGCTGATATGTTTAACTTCAAAGCTGTAATTTTGGAGTAACAAAGACCATCTTGCGATCCTATGATTTGTCGGTGTACCTGTAGTGATAACCTTTAATGGATTGTTGTCCGTCTCTACAATAAAATGTTTTCCAAACAAATATGAAGATAATTTCTTAATGGAATAAATTCAAAGCCAATCCTTCAACTTCGGGCGTCGACCACCTCCGTTCTCTTGCTGACAATTTACGACTTACGTAACAAACAGGATGGAGGATGTCCTCATAGGACTGTAACAAAACTGCCCCGATAGCTATGGAACTGGCGTCAGTCCTCAATCTGAAAGGTATATTCAAATTTGGCAATTTAAGGATGGGATTACAGGAAAAATAAGACAATACTTTTGTAAATGCCGGTCTCAGGCCTTCCCTGTTTACAATTTTGTTTGGTTGGTTTTTGGTTAGTAAATTTGTGAAAGTTTCTGTTAACTAGCAAAGTTAGGTATGAATCGTCTATAATAGTTGAGTAAACCTAACATGCTTCTAACTTCTTTTTTTTGTCGTTGGGAGTGACAATTTAAGAATTTTCGAAACAATGTTGTCATCAGTAGTGACAAATCCATCAGAAATCTTATATCCCAAAAAAGTAATTTCGGTGGTAGGCAATCTCTACCTTTGATGGTTTCACTGTTAGGCCATGTTGTTGGATTCGGTCAAATGTGTGTCGGAGTGTCGTCAGATGTTCTGTCATTGTCCTAGTGTGTATGCAATGTCGTCCATGTAGGAAAGTATGTTCGGTATGTCTGCCAGTAAAAGTCGTGTCATCCTTACAAATGTTGCTGGGGCATTGACTAGCCCAAATGGTAGTTTACACCATTCGTATAGTCCCCAAGGTGTTGGAAATGCTGTCAGATGTATTGCATTTTCAGTTATTGGTATCTGCCAGTACCCTTTCGTCATGTCAAGTTTTGTAAAATATTTGGCATCTGTCATTTCTGTCAGTATGTCCTCACAGTTAGCCATGGGTTCTAAATCTAACTGTGTGATTGCGTTGAGTTTTCTGTAGTCTACGCATAGGCGTATAGAGTTGTCCTTTTTCTTGACAATCACAATAGGTGAAGAATAATGTGATTGTGATCTTCTGATAATCTTATTTGCTTCCAGATCTAAAATTTCCTGATGTAGTTTGTCCTTGTAGTGTATGGGTATTGAGTACGGTCTGCATTTTATTGGTACGTCAGTCGTCAGTATTATTTATCTGATGCTGCACTAAGTCTGTTTGTCCTGGATGGTTAGAGAAAATAGTCCTGTACTCTTGTAACAGTTGTCTGCACTCGTCGGTCTCGGTTTGAGAAAGGTTCGGGCATAGTTTGACGTCTTGCAGTGTGTCTGTCGTAGTCAAGTGATGGGACTGGTATTTCGTCAGTGTCGTCTGAGTCTGTGTGGTCCACTACTGTTGTGCTTGCAGCTGTATCGTCGTTGTCTCCGTCCTATTGTAGTAAGGCTTTAACATGTTAATGTGGAATATTTTGTTTTGTTGTTTATTGTCACTTCATAGTCTACAGTCGAAATCTGTCTTACTATTTTAAACTGTCTTTGCCAAGTCTGTCAAGAGATGTCTGTCACTGAGTAGTAGAAGTAATACGTCCTGTCCTGGTGTCAGTGTAATTGTTCTATTTCCTCTGTTAATGTACTCCCTGTAGATGGTACCAGATTGTCTCAATGATTCTTTAGCTAAAATACATGCTTTCATAATCCTGTCACGCAAAGTTGTTACATGTTCATACGGTGATACAGTTTTATGTTCATTCTCTACTTCAGTTAACAAAGTATGATAAATGGATAATGGGCCGCGTGGTTTAGCACCATACAGTAATTTAAAAGGTGAAAATTCAGTTGTCGGATGAGGTATTTGTTGATGAGTGGGTGTACAATTACAATATCTCAATGAGTATGCAGTAAGACATGATAATGATATTGATGTCACAGAGTACCAAATTATTAACGCAAGCAATATGAGTTTTTGTTTTGCTGTACGCAGCGTTGATGGTATAGGTCTGCTTACTTTGATCTGTTTTGGCTTTTGTTCTGTAGGCTTCACAAGATCTTTTCTCACGTTTTTACGAGGTGTAATACATGGACTTGATATTACTAAGGTTTCAGTTTGGATAGTTTGTGACTGCAATTCTGCAGTTGATAGAGTTACTGCATTTGATAAAATATTTTCACAAGAAGATGTTACACAATCACGTGGCATATCATTCACTTCGGACATGTTACCAATAATAATGTCACAACATGGGTTACCTAATGATGCGCATTTAACCCTGCCCGTTAAGAATGGAGTCTGAATATATGCCCAAGCAATAGGGTATTTCTCAATATTCCCTGAGAAAGTTCTGCATCTTACATGTTTTCCTGTATAATCTTCAGGTAAGATAAAGTCTTTCTTCAAACCAATGAGGGTGCTTCCACTATCACGTAAAACACTGGCTAGTTTGCCATTAACATAGCCTTGGTGACTATTAAGCTTGCCTTTGGAATCTACTACCAGATTAGCTTCTTCATTCGCTATCGGTATGGAGTGGCCGTATGTTAAAACGCCATCCTTTTGGAAGCTGTTACACGTTGTACATTTTTCCAGATGGAACACATCGATGGTTTCAGCGGCCTTAGCTGGTTGCTGGCTCTCTACTAGTTCTTCATCTGAGGAAGAGCTATCAAACATTGCCGCGTTGGCCTTTCTCGTCATCTGCTTTCCTTTACACGCATGACGCCAGTGGCCATATGCTTTGCAAAGGAAGCATTTGTTTAAACGTTTGTAGTTCTTTCTCTCCCTGTCTTGCTTATCTATACACTTCTGAAGGTATGTAAGATACCTAGGGTGTTTGTCTCACATCTCACTTTCATTATGTTGATAGTTACAATATTTACAGCGATACCTGGTGTTAACAGTTTGCCTGAAGGGTTTTTGTATGTTGTAAGTACCTGACTTTGATCTTTCGTATGTAGCAGCAGCTACGAATTCAGTGTCTTTAAGTACATTTGCAAAACAACCTTTATTTTATGTAAAATAGGCAGAACGGCGTTTTTCTATCTGCTGTACATTTCTCACACTCGCATTCTTGCAAAACTTTCGAAAATGGTGGTGGTAAAGAAGTGGTTCTACATAGCATTTCAGCACTCTCTGAATGTAAGAAAGAGAGTGCTGACATGCTATGTAGAACCAGTTTTGCTGTATGGCAGTGAATCTTGGAATGTAAATGAACAAATTAAGAAGAAATTAGAAGTAACAGAGATGTGGTTCCTGAGACGAATGTTGCGAATTCCTTGGACTGCCAGAGTAACTAACGACGACTGTCTGAAACAGGCTAATGAAACTATAACATTATATACAACAATAAGACAGAGACAAACAGCTTTCTTCGGTCATGTGATGAGAAGAGAGGCACTGGAGAACATCGTAACAACTGGAAAGATCGAGGGGAAGAGAGGCAGAGGTAGACCAAGAGAAGTGATGCTGGATGGATTGAGACGGTGGCATGGAGGAATATCAGCAGCAGAGTTGATCCAGAAAACCAAAGACCGAGATCTATGGAGAGCCATGAACGCCTACGCCAGCCGGCACGGCACTTGATGATGATGATGAAAGAAGAGATGGTTTTATCCCTTACTATCAGATCTTTCACTTTCTCAAAATCGTTATCAATTTTGGCTGCTGACAACCACTTATTAACTATATCCTGTACTAATGACATGTAGCCAGAGAACGTTTGTGTTGACTTTGGTGTTAACTTGGCGAACTGTTCTCTGTATCCTGCTTCGTTTAAAAGGAAATGTGCCATAATTTTGGCTTTAATACAGTTGTCGTCTTTCCTTAACTCTTTGGGATAGTCTCTAACACTTTTAGTGGCTCCCCAGATAAACTCCTCGTATAGATGATGCTCCAATCTATGGTTGGGATCTGATAATGCTCCATTATCGTCTCAAAGTTCTGGGTGAATGCTGCTATGCAGTCCTCAGTAACACAATTCTTTACTATCCCTTGATACTGTTTGAATTGGTTCTCTTTCTCCTTCATTTCTAATTTGCTGGATTCTTTCTCGGTTGATTTTTCCGCTTCCAGCTGTTTTATTTTCAACTGCATTTCGCGTTCTTCACGTTCGCTCTGTGCCTTGATTTCAGCCTTTTTCAGGACAGCATCTTATTCTGCCTTCTTAGCCTCTAATTCTGCTTGTTTGTTTTTGGCGTCTAACTCTGCCTGTTTGTTCTTGGCGTCTAACTCTGCCTTTCTCATTTCAGCATCTAACTCTGTCTTTCTCATTTCTCTTTCAGCAGCCCTGTCTTCCCTTTCCTTTGCTTTTTCCTGTGTCTGGACCTGGACATACTCTGCATATTTGGATTCACTCCACTTTGTTAACTCATCCCGAGTTAAATTTGATTTACGCCCTAATTCGATGTAATCGCTTAACGAAGACATGTTGATTGTCCAAAATTATTGCACCGGTATATGCAAAATGAATATAATATCTTAATAAATATAGTACATGTATTCAATACAATGACAAAAAGAATAGTACAGCTAAGGCCTGGTCCCGTACAAAAGTATATAGAAAAAAATACTTAAGTGACCCTGGATTGAGTTCTGGACGCTAAGGCCCCAGAGAATGGATGGCTGATCTTCTACCCGGAAAAATGACCTCAGATGAACAACCTGTTTACTTTTGGAGAGAGGAAATATTAGTATGTGTATGTTTTTGTGGTGTATGTATTGTCAACTATGTGTAATAGGTGTGTATGCCGTCAAGTATGTTTGTAAACGTCGTATTTGTCGTCAGTTTGGATCTCAAATTTCAACAATAACTTCTTGCCGATGCTTTCGCTCAATTTACAGAACCTGCAAATTACACGTTCAATTCACACTCAGATGATACAATCACAAATCACCTACGTTCATCGTCTTATCATCCCACGTTTAATTCTCGCAATCTATCTCAAATTATATGGCTCAAAAGTCGGACGTAGATCCCACGTTCACTCGTCTTCACATGTATTCAATTATCAAATTTTACTTTCCAAAGCCGGACGTAGACCCCACGTCCAATCTTCTACTATTTTAATGTCCAAAGCCGGACGAGATTCCCCACGTTCAGCGCCTGTCAGGGTCTTGATTATAAGACCATTGGCTCGTATACTAACAGGCGTGAAAACAAACACTCACACTAAATGAGTGTACCAACACACAGCGATATAACTCAATCACTTTTAATCGCACTTACTCACACAGCAATCACTATCAACATCGCGCAAAGTCCGCGATAATGCCATCGCCAGAAACATTCAATGTACATACATCAATTCATATCAATGCAATAGAATATACACTCACGCACTCTGTATTCTACTCAACAAAGCATACAGGCTTTCTTTCATCAAGCATCGACTCATACACCGCAGCACACTTTCATGTCCGTCCAGTCTGAAGTCCTAGGCTCGTCTGGGCTACTGGCCGTGATTCCTCGTTGGCCCGGCTTTCGGGTCTCGTGGTTTCCGTGTCCCACGCTGACCTCTGGCCATGCACTGCGCAGTAACGCGAGTCGAGTTCACTGTTGTACCTGGTTGTTATTGCCAGGCGCGGGAGATGAAGACTCGGATATTCTGACAGTGTTTATATAATGCATTTGTTATATAGAGGTATGTTGGCTTCATAGTTCTATCAGTCTACTTCCGTTATGATTTCTTTCATTATGTTGGTCTCCAAATGCTCCAAGATGTGTTCTATGCCCTCTCTGTTGTGTCCTAGTCTTGCATTGAAGTCTTCCATAACTATGATGTTGTCCTTTAATAAAGTTCATTTGATTTGATTTGATTTGATTTATCACGTCATGGATGTCTTCGTAGAAGTCCTCGCATTCTTGCTTATTATTGGTTGTATTACATGGTGCATATATATATATATATATATATATATATATATATATATATATATATATAATATATATATATATATATATATATATATATATATATATATATATATATATATATATATATTATATATATATATATATATATATATGTACATATGTTGTAATTGTTTGTTCTTTTTTTCTCACTGTTATAATTCTTTCTGATATATATTTTATTTCTAGTATTCCTCTTGCTAGCCGTGGTTCAATGACTATTCCCACACCGTGTCTTGCCCTTTCTTGCTGTTTCACTCCAGAGTAGACAAACGTGTAACTGTGGTGGTTCTTCTTGCATCCTTCCCCCTTTATTCTGGTGTCCGCTATTCCCATCAGTCCAATTTTCCTCTCTTCCATTTTTTCTATAAGTTCTTCTTCTTTACTATTAAAACCGCAGACTTTCATTGTGCCTATTGTTTGAATCGCTGATCTATCTCGTAGTCCATTAATATTGCCGGGCCTATATCCATCAGGGTCTGCCCGTTTATACGTCTTAGTTTTTCTAGGAGCAGTATGAAGATCCCCTGCCGACTTGCTAGGCCAGTCGCAGGTTTAGGACACAAATCTGACCACAGTGAGTCCATCCCCTATGGCGAGCCATATCCCTTTTAGCCCATGACCTCGCGGTCATGATTTCCCAGTCTGCACCACGTGGAGGTGGGGTTGATTTGTGCTGCCTGGGGGTCATCGGCAGGCTACTAATTTTCACTTTTCACCACTCCTGGGAGAGGCTAGCCGATCCTAACCCTGCTGGTTACAGGGCCAGGTGCAGTCCACACCTTGCAGACCATATACCGTTTGGTGTAATGGTTAGGGAGCTATGTTGACACTGACATGAAAGCGGTCAGACGAGTGCTGTATGTATAGACAGGATATCTATTGTTCCGTGCATTCAGGCCTATACAATGTGATGATCTGAACACTGTCACATACCCCCACAACAGGCTACTCCTATGTGACATGCTCATATGTTTTTGTTTAAATATCTGTCTCCCTCTTCTTCGTCCTCTTTCTCTTCCACTGTAGTTTCATCTGATGTTGCCGTTGTCACTGCCTCTATATCTTCTTATTCGTCATCTTGAGATGTCCAGTCTACAAAGCAGTCGACAGCTAGTATATCTCTCCAATGCTCTCTGCCAGCTCGTGTTTTGATAACGGTAGTACTGCTTGTATTATTTACTACTCAACTGTTTCAGCTTTCCACAAAATCCTTCTCTGTCTTTCTCTGCTTCTCTTGGCCAATATTTTCCCAGACAAGGCTACTTTCTGATCCAATCTCATTCTGTTTTGATAAATGCTAGCTAACATCGACAACTCTCAGTACCCCAGCGTTTGATGTCTTCTCTGCCCATGATGTTCACAACATTCTTCCCAAAACCCACATGTTTACTTTCTCCAGTTCCTTTCACCGTTTCGTTGCTCATTGTCCGACTTTTACAACGACACAGTAGAACATCTTTTTTATTAACTGTTCTTGTTGCTTACTTCTGACATAATTTCTTCTACATGTGTTGCCAATTCTAATATAAGACTTTATATCTCATCTTATCGTTTTCCTCTTGTACCTTGAGGTGTCGAGGTAATGTATAAACAGCGACAGAGTGCCCGCTTATGGGCTTCATGTATCGATATTCCCATGGACTCTGTTATTCCCTGCGTCCATCGTTTACGTGGTCGGGCTCTTCCTCTGCTTCCCTCTGGTCTGTAAATCATTGCTTGTTGTGGTATACTGTTAGTTGGTAACCTGCTGGCATGGCCAAACCATTTGACTTGCTGTCTTCTAATAAAATCTAGTGCAGCTATATCCCCCACGTTAGACTGTATGTAATAATGTATTTGTACATAAAATAAGAGGGGAGGATAAATAGATTCATGGATGGCTTAGTCACATTGCGTTATCGTAACAAGGACACGGTTCTCATCAGAGACTCTGGTGAAAGTGTAAGACATAACGAACCATTCATACCAGCTGTTATCAACATGGCATAGTGTTATGATGATGATGGTACATAGCAAAAACTTATTCACGGGCGAAGAAACATGTCTGACGCCATGTTAGTATATGTGACATAGAGCCATGTTAGTGAACTTAGTGAAGTGGTACACTCAGGACGATTTAACTAGACTGAAGTAAACCGCACACATTCACATACCACATCACACACCACACATCACATACTACACATCACATAAACATACTGGGGTATTAGAGTACATTATTACCTTACGCCAAAGTACACCATATATAACACACCACATATCACATAAACATTCTTGAACATTGTGGTGTAGACTTTCATTAGCCGAAGTTGTTCACATATCACAGTTCATACATCGCATATCATGCCTCATACAAGCACGCAAAGACATTGTCCTATAAGCTTACACGAAGCTGGGGAGAAATGCTGAACACAGAAGAAAGTGAAGTGGCATGATGAGTCGACTTTAACATTGGCGTCTCGACTAACTAACATACTACCCCCGATAATAGAAGATGATTATAGATAACGATGATAGAAGATAATGATAGATGATGATGCTATAATATGATGATAGATGATGATTGTATGTGATGATGTAGATAATGATAGAAAATAATATGTTAATAATGAGGCTGAACATCATTATTACCAACAACTGAATAAAACTTTACCAAGACTGTTCGACGAGGCCACCGAGTTAGTTACATGCTTTTCTTACGTGTGCAAGTCATAATAATATATAATGATTAATTATAGTTGTTGCAGTCACTTCTGTCACCTTATTAAAGCAAACGTAAACAGAAGTGACTGCAAGAACTGTCCCGGTATTTCCCCCTATAGCATTACAGGCAATATTTTCGCTCGAGTAATCCTAACATGATTATAGTCTTGCTGAAAGAATCTACCCTGAATGACAGTGCGGATTTAGACCCAACAGGTCCACCATCGATATGACTTTCTCACCCAGGCAGCCCCGGGAGAAGTGCAGAGAACAGAGGAAGCCAATATATATTACCGTCATCCACCTCACAAAGGCATTTGATCTGGTGAGCAGAGACAGACATATTAAGATCCTTGAGATGATAGGATGCTACCCATCCTTCTAAGCCTCGTGAAATCATTTCACGAAAACATGCAAAGGACCATTTCATTTTATGGCGTAACATCCCAGTCATTCAGCATCAGCAGTGGAGTAAAACAGGGCTGCGTGCTTGCTCCTTCACTCGTTGGTATCTTCTATGCCTTTCTCTTAAGGCAGGTAGGTATTCGGGACTGCCACTAAAGGCAGGTACCTTTATACAAGATATGATGGAATAATTTTTAACATGTCAAGACTCAAGGCAAAGACCAAATTAAAATCAAGGTGCATAAAAGAACTACATTTTGCAGATGATGCAGCACTGACAACTCATGCAGCAGAAGAACTGCAACGGCTTATAGATCGTTTCGCAGCCACCTGTAAAGACTTTGGGCTCACCATCAGCCTTAATAAAACACAGTTGATGTAAAAAGATGTTGGTGAGCCTCCATTAATCAATATTTATAATTACCAATTGAAGGTCGTCCACGAGTTAGTGTATTTGGGGTCGACACTATCACAAAATCTTTCATTAGAGACAGAAATCGACAGACGCATTGGAAAGGCAGCCACAACATTTTCCGGGCTAACTAAAAGAGTGTGGGCAAATAATAGACTAACAGAGCGTACACACGTTCAAGTATATACAGCTTGTGTTGTTAGCACGATACTACATGGGTCTGAATCCTGGACCCTGTACTCACGACAAGAAAGAAAGTTGAATTTCTTCCATATGAGATGCCTGAGACTATCCTGGGCATATATTGGAAAGACCATATAACAAACAAACATTTGCTTGCAAGAGCGGATATTACCACAGTGCACTACCTCCTCAAGCATAGACGACTCGGGTGACTGGGCCATGTATCTCGAATAGAGGATGAACGTATTCCCAAAGATCTCCTATACGGAGAATTATCCACAGGAAAGAGGCCAACCGGAAGACCCCAAATGCGATATAAGGGCGTGTGTAAAGAAGATATGAAAACCCTTGGCATAGACCCCGACAATTGGGAACGAGTTGCAACAGGCAGATGTTCCTGGAGAAGAGATGTACGAAACGGACTGGTGCTCTTTGAGTGCAATATGATCCAACGACCTGAGGATAGGAGGCACAGGCATAAAATGCAGTCACTTACTGCGGGACCTGCCTTGTCTTACAGGTGCGGAAACTGTGACAGAGATTGTCACTGTCGTATTGGACTATACCGTCACCAGCGGTGCTGCCAGGTACCTCCCCAGCGGAGCACCTCTATAGTTCTACAGGACTGACAGATGCCTAATATTACTAATTATTTCTTGATTGTGTGATAAATTATTATTAAATCAAATCAAATCAAATCAACTTTTTTTTTTAAAAAGGGTCACAAATTGGGCACGCAGGCCCGTCTTATATTCGGCCCTTCCAATCACTCATCTTTCGTTCATCTTTGGTGCATTATACATTTACATAGGAAGAAAAAACACGTTGTCAAATGAATGTTGTAAACATAAACAATGCAAATTACCATGTTATGAGGCACATCTCCCTCCTACCCACAAATCACCTCACACACACACCCACCCACACACACACACCCGGGGACACATAATATCACACCAACCGACCCATCCGCCTCCCACAATCCCCCACCCACACACACTGCCCTCTTCCGTTCCCCCAACCCTCACACACTCACCACCCACACAAACATCCCCCACCAACCCACACATCCCGCACCCACCCACATACACATCCTAACCCACACACCCATCCCCACTCACACATCCTCTACCCACCCACCCACACCCCCAACCACCCGTCCCCCAACCACACCTCCATCGACCACACATTACCCACCCACACACACACATCCCCACCAATCCACACAACACGCACCCAGCCCATACACACACATCCCCACCAACAGACATCTCCCTACCCACAAACACACATCTCCCTACCAACCTATATATCCCCAATCCACTCACACACACCCCACCAGCCACACATACATCCACACCCACCCACACATGCACTAACTCACATCTCCCACCACACACATATCCCCACCCGTACCACACACATCCCCACCCACCCAATATTCCTCACCTACACACCACACACAGGTATCCCAAGTTATTATGTTTATGTCGTTTTGTCAATGATTAGTCCAAAACACTTTATAACATATGTACACACAGACAACTAACTTGTATTTAATAAAGTCAGCAAAGCTATAAAAAGTCAAAGTAACTGTGTCCTCGATGCCATCTTTCACCACGGCCAGAAGAATTACTCCGGTTGCATTGTTGTCGTCTTCCTCCACAAATATAGCTGGGTTCTATGTAAACATTGAAATACAATTGATACAAGATTATCATACAATGTTGGTATGTTTTATTAATAAACTTATTATTCACGTGACATAACTACCTGTAGAAGCGAATTCCACTCTAGCCATTTGTATCACGCAAGATATGAAGACTCGTGAGTTGAAGAATTGTCTAATCGCCCAGGGGAGAGTAATCATCTACGTAGATGGCACTGTGCTAGAATTCACAAGGTTCATAGTGAAGACTCTAATCAGTGGTTCTCAACCTTTTTGGCCCATGCCCCCTTCACCATATTTTGAGAGTGTCATACCTATCCTATCGTATTTCCTCCCTATAAATTCCCCCTTCTCCACCCTGCCCCTACATAGTATAACTAAAATGGAAGCTAACTTTAATAACACATACTAGAACACGTTTAGACGTCTACATAAAACGTGATTTGTGGGTCCACTTACGTTATAAGACGAATATCAGAAGGGCAAGGAGTACAGAACCGTAAAGTATGGAGGGAAAACAATATCAAGTAATCGGTTCTTCTATTAACGCGATCTTGAATTAATTTTCATTCCCCCCTTGAAAACCCTAAGTGTTTCCCAACGTGGGGCCCACGCCCCACAGGGGGGTAATTCGATTGTTAAGGGGGCAATTCGAAAATGGACTCCTCCAGAGTTTAAGTTAACCGCATGGCGACTCTCAGTCGCTACTCGTGCTGGGTAAACGTCCAGTATAAGTAACTTCTGTCCGCCATGTTAGTAGCCGTGATTTCATTGTTAAACGTTAGAGTTGAAATACTGACTTTACTGGGCTGGCACTAAGCATTTTGCGCTATTTGTTCTGAATGGCGCGAAATGCTTAGTGCAGGGATTTCAGTTTCTGCAGTGTTTCGCAGTAACGCTCAGCATTCAACTTTGGTGTTAATTTGAAATAACGTGCGTCAAATTGTTGTAAAAGTCTCGTTGTTTAAAAAAAAATATACATTGTATCAATATAAGTGATATATAAATGGTATGTAAATTCAATTAGTAATTGTTTATTAATTTCAGTTTCAGAAGCATAATTTTCCAGAAATAAGTTTGTCTAATGAAAATTTTTTTTTTTTTTTTTTTTTTTTTGCGGTGGGGTAAATGTGCCATACATATTTAAATACGCATTTTTAGACTACGTTTACTCCAGTTTATATTATTGTTAGTTTAGTTTTTAATTGATCTCATATTTATTTATTTCAGAAACCTCGAATTCGGACTGACTTATTTGGACAACGACCTTGGAACGTTAAAGGACTTTTGAGATTTTGAACGTGGAATATACGGACACTATATCGAGCTGGAGCGGCCGAAGAACTAACCCGAGAGCTGGTTGAATATCACACGGATATAACAGTAATTCAAGAAATAAGGTGGTCAGGAGAGGGTACTTTAGAGCAAAATGGAATGATTGTAATATATGGAGGAAACATCCAAAATAAACATGAATTAGGAACAGGATTTGTCATCAAAAAAGAGTTATGGGGGAACGTTCTAAACTTTAAAGCTGTTAATGACGGGATTAGTAAATTACGAATAAAAGGTAAATGGAAAAATATAAGGATGATTAATGCACATACACCTACTGAAGAGAAAGAAGATGCTATTAAAGAAGACTTTTATAATGATCTGGAAGATGTCATAGAAGAAATCCCCAAACAGGATATCCTGATTGTGCTGGGAGACTTCAATGCAAAAATAGGTAGAGAGCAAACTTACAAAAAAGTTGCCGGTATGGAAAGCCTACATACAACTTCAAATGGTAATGGATGGAGAGTCATCAACATGGCAGAAGCCAAAGCACTGCAGATCAGCAGTACCAGACTACAAAGAAAGGATATACATAAACAAACTTGGAAATCATATGACAAGAGAACCTATAATCAAATAGATCACATTTTAATTAACAACAAAAATGCATCAAACATACAACACGTTAGAAGTTATAGAGGAACTGTGCCACAGCGACCACTTCCTCGTTAGAGAGCATTCTATGCTAAACTACAAAGGTTACACCCATCATATAACAGACAAATAACAAGAAAGGACAGTCAAAGATAAATTATCAGATGAAATAAAATGTAAACTTGAAATTCTACAAAACCCGTTGGAGGAAAGCGTTGACCAAACTTGTTTGAACATCAAGAATACAATGCAAACTACCGCAGAAGAATGTTTCGGTGTGTTAACCACGCATAGAAAGAACAGATGGTTCAATCAAAAATGTGAAGAACCAGTCATTAGGAAAAAGAATGCCAGACAGTTGTGGCTAAATGACATCAACAACATCCAAAATAAAGAGCAATATATAGAACTGAATGTAAAGAGGCTACAAAAATAGTTCGGCAGCAGAAGTGAGAATATATGAGCAATACAATCAAAGATACCGAAACTAATCACCAGAAAAACAAATCCAGAAAGTTTTTTTAAAGAACTGAAGTCAATGAAACGAGGGCACCAACACAACACATATGGCTTAAAAGACAAAAAGACAAAGAATATGATAAATACCAATGAGGAAATGTGTAACACATGGAAAGAATACCTTGTTGAATTACTAAATTGTGAAGCTCCAAGTAACACTTTCCCACAGGAAGCGGTTCTAACGTGTAAACCACAAACTGAAGAACCTGCTTTTGAAGAAATCCTATATGTAATAACACGACTTAAAAACAATAAGGCAACTGGGGCTGATGGAATTGCTGCTGAATTTATAAAGGCAGGCGGCCATGCTATTACATCTAAAGCTATACGAACTAATAATAATAATCTGGAGGACAGGAGAATTACCCTTTGACTGGAAAGAGTCATTACTGATACCTATCTTTAAGAAAGGAGACAAGTTCAGATGTGAATATTATAGAGGGATATCACTCCTGTCCATAAGCTATAAGATACTATCCGCGGTATTACTAAATAGACTAAAACCATATTCAGAAGACATATTAGGTGACTACCAGGCGGGTTTCAGACAAAACAGATCAACAATAGATCAGATATTTATCTTACGACAAATAGCCGAGAAAAGTTGGGAATACATAACATTTTTGTGGATTTTAAAAAGGCTTATGATAGTGTCCTTAGGAATAGTCTATGGAATGCTATGCAGGAATTTGGAATACCAAGGAAGTTAATCAACATGACCAGACTATGCATGGAAGATACTTATAATATAGTAACATATAAAGGCAGGAAATCAGACCCTTTCCAAATAACATCTGGCTTGAAACAGGGTGATGCACTATCGCCGCTCCTTTTCAATCTAGCTCGAGAGAAAGTTGTGAGGAAGGTAAAGGAGGAATGTGCTATTGGAGGAACATCCAACTGCTTGGTTATGCAGATGATATAGATATTATAGGGGAAAATGAACAAAAGACATTGGAAATATTGACTCACTTAAAGGAAAAAGCTCAACAAATGGGGCTGGTTATCAACCAAGATAAGACAGAATATATGGTAATTTCAAGAGAAGGAACGGCTAAAAACTCTGGCCACATACAAATAGATAATATGACCATTAAAAGAACGGAAACATACACATACCTGGGTACAATCTTCAACTGCTCCAACATAATAAGGGAAGAAATACAAGCTAGAATCAACTCTGGAAATAAGATATACTATGCATTACAACACCTGCTAAAATCTAATGCGCTATATCGTAACACCAAGATCACAATATACAAAACACTGATCAGACCAGTTGTGCTGTATGGCTCTGAAACCTGGAGTATAACGAAAGGAGACGAAGCCTTGTTACAAACCTTTGAGAACAAAGTCTTCAGACGCATGTTTGGGCCCATTAGGGATACACAAAGTGGAGAGTGGAAAAGAAGAAGCAACAGAGGCATTTATGATAGTTTAAGTCCCCTCTAATCACTGGTATCTTGAAGGCTAATAAACTGCAATGGCTGGGGCATATGGAAAGAATGGAAGACAATAGGGAAATAAAACTCGTTTACTCTCAGGAAATAAATGACCGTAGACCCCGAGGTAGACCAAGAAGACGGTGGAGACATAATATATATATAGTCCTACAAGCACTTGGAATCACCAACTGGCAAGAGAAGGTCAACCAGACAGACGAATGGAGACGGCTTGTATTTGCAGCAAAGAACCTCAATGGATCGGAATGCTGAAGAAGAAGAAGAAGAAGTCAAATGAGTGGTGCAAGCAAGAAACAAATTTGTCAGTTTTCGGATGGATATTTAAAATTTGGTTTCATACCCACTGTCCACGATGAACGGTCACCTTGTTGCCTTTTGTGCCAACAATGCTTGACAAATAAATCAATGAAACCAGGTAGTCGTAAGGCACATTTGAAGGCGAAACATAATTCTCATATTAATTCAGATTTGTATTATTTTCAAATTTTAAAGAAAAATTTTGAAAAAAAGAGTAACATTAAAGACTCTATTTACTGCTCATAATACAACTATCAATCGTACACTTGAGGTTGGTTATCAAATTACTCATCGCT
Source organism: Cepaea nemoralis (assembly GCA_014155875.1). Lineage (NCBI taxonomy): Eukaryota > Metazoa > Mollusca > Gastropoda > Stylommatophora > Helicidae > Cepaea > Cepaea nemoralis. The sequence goes on from JACEFZ010020840.1 coordinate 762,333, forward strand.
AAATCTGGGAAATTTCATACTATGGGGAAGAATTTAATCAAAACATCAATATCAGCATTTCTTAACACAGTTCTGGAAAAAGACGACAAAGATGTTAAAGCTATGCCATTAAGTAAAAATACTGTCAGCAGAAGAATAGACGAAATGATTGAGGATATTGAAATACAACTTGTTGAAAAGCTTAAAACAAGAAAATCGGTGTAAATGGATGAATCAACTTTGAGAGTAAGTCAGGCCGTACTTATAACTTACGTAAGATATATTGATAAAGGCGATTTTGCTAAAGGTCTGTTGTTCTGTAAATCATTAGAAAGTAGCACTACTTCCAAAGATATATATATATATATATATATATATATATATATATATATATATATATATATATATATATATATATATATATATATATATATATATAGTAATCTATAAAATTACTTAGATGTCAATAATATACTAATGAAAAATATAACATCTTGTTCTGTATGATGTGGAAGAAAATGGTTGCTTGAAATTGATGAAAGATGAGAATCCAGAAACTGGTAGCTAACATTAATAATAATATTATAAAGTGTAACACTACTATTAAAGCTAGTGCCAAATGTGAACGTCTCTTCAAGTTATTTTGTGAAGCGCAAAATGAAGACCATGTGAGACTTATATTTCACACTGAAGTAAGATGGCTCTCGAAAAGGAACTGCTTGAAAAGAGTTATGAAACCATTTGATACTGTTAGTGATTGTTTAAGCGACAAACCTGAAATGAAAAATCTGTTAACGGTCGATGGTAAGGCATTTGTGAGTTGTTTAGCTGATATCTTTGATAAACTAAATATATTACATAAATAACTTCAAGGAACAAATAAATTTCTTGTCGATGCAAAAGTGAAGATATTTGGTTTCATTACCTTTATTGAATTATGTCAGACACACATTTACAACAAAGATTTTGAAAAGTTTCATTCACTCCAAAAATGTAAAGTGACTGATACCGCTATATATGTTATTGTCGATCATCTGACAATTTTATCGGCTGATTTAAAGGAAAGATTTTCTGATTTGAAACAAATTGATTTCCCAACTTGGATGATCCAGCATCAAGAAGAACTCGCAGAAATGCAAAATGATGAGTCAATTAAAACTTCTTTTAATATGAAAGGAGCTAAGGCATAGCTTTGGGAGAAAACCGAAATCAAATAGCCAAATGCAACCAAATGTGCAAGAGAACTATTGTCACCGTTTCTATCGTCATATTTATCTGAATGCGGATTTAGTGCCATAAATGATTTGCTGCTTTAAAAAAAAAATCGGCTGGATATAACAATACGGAGAAACTTGAGAATGAAGTTAACTAAATTGGAACCTGACATAAAATTTCTTTGCAGCAAGCATCAAGCGTAAGGATCTCACTAAATCGAAATAATATATAATTACTAATAATTAAAATAATATAGACAACTCTTTCATTACAATTATTTTGTACGTGAATTGTAGTTCTCCAATATATGTTTTAAAAATTTACTTACTGTGTTTGCTCAGTAATTTCCTGGTGATTTTTTCCTAACACCTATCATTTAAGTTTCTTTAATGAATGAATCACCAAAAAAAACAACAAGTAGGTTGTGAACTTTACTAAAACACGATTATAAGAAACAACGGACAACATTGCAGTTATAAACATAATTTAGGCGAACGAAAGAAGAAGAAGAATAAGAAACAAATTGGACGTTGCGGCCCAAGCCTTCGTCAGCACAGAACAGACAAACACAAACCAACACTAAACTTCATGAAACACACTAAATTACAATACTATTAAAGGTACTTATCCGAATCGTATCCTAGCTTGGAGTGACTGACGACTGACATTTCGATTAGACTATTCATGTGGTCTTGTAATTCAGCTTTTGATTTTGCTATTATTACTTGGTCGTCCGCAAACAGGAGTTCTCTAATACCGGCAGGGGATCTTCATACTGCTCGTAGATTGATTGATTGATTGATTGATTGAATGATTGATTTAGGAACCGACATCACAGCATTCGGGACATTCCTATAAGCGCTCCGTCCCCATCCTCAGCAGCCAGCGAAGAGTTCCAACACTAATAGTTCCAGTAGCAATCTGATTATATGTCCGTCTCGGCTTTCCTCTGAGCGTCGAGCGTCGGCCAAATCCCCTCGTCACACCTCGCTGCCTCATTCTTACAAGTCTATGGTGATCCATTTGCTCCTCCGAGGTGTAATCGTGCTCCCACAATGCCGCAACCACGTCTGTCTTGTCGTGCATCAATACTCCACCAAGTTTTGCCGAGCCAGCCAATCTGTCCGCCAATTCATTCCCCAGCACACCGGCATGCCCCGGAGAAAACATCCAGGTGATGCTTGCTACCCGTGACCCCCGAAGCGAAGCAAGCCACTCTGCACGAAACCTGCCGGTCCTCATCCTACTCAGCATGCTTTCTGAGTCAGTTACAATCACAATGTGTGTATGTATCGTGTTCTCTATCCAGCGGAAAGCTGCACTGACCGCCTCCACATCCATTCTTAAGCTAGATGTTGTGTCATCATACGCCAGGCTCTCCTGCTCGTAGAAAAACTAAGAAGTAGTATAAACGGACTGACCCTAATGGTTATAGACCCGGCAGTGTTAATGGACTACGAGATAGATCAGCGATTCACAAAATAAGCGCAATGAACGTCTGTGTTACATAATATTTAGATAAATACCAATCTAGGCAGCACACAGAATAGATGAAGTATATTATTAAGGAGTGGCGGACTAGGATACAGTTTATTAGAGTGCAGCCTAGATAAATGTAAGTAAACGGCTACACTCTCATGATCTCAAGTGTAGAACTGATTGATTAGAACTTCCGCAATGTAATAATACACCGGAGCTAACTGTAAGCCGTCACTGTATACCACGGAACAACGAGATACTTCTAGGCAGACTAACGAGACAGGTAAAGGAACAGCACATAGGAGATAATATAGAAAGTGTATAGGGATTGTATATAACAGTGCGATTGTAAAATCTTTGTGTTACTTCATTTATTATTTTAGATAACAGAGTGAAAAGATATTAGTCTCTGTGACGTCTTTGTACTTTGTCACTTGTAGGACGTCCATGAGACTACAGAAGAGATTCAGGTGTCTTATTATCCTTTAATAGTTAATAAATCTACACATAACCACCAACCTCGCCGGCTCAGTGGCCGAAGAGTTAGCAGCTTTCTCCGCTAACCCCGAATACTCTCGTCACGTGACGCGACGAGAATTAGCAGTGGTTCGAATCGCAAAAGTGACTTATGAGAGTATGGAGCCGGTCGCTCAGAAAGTCGTGGCGTGCTGATGAGCGTAATCTAGCATAGGAATCAACATACAGCTGAAAGATGCTGGTGTTGACCGCAATATCCTTAGACAGGATGGAAACGCGGAAAAAAAAAAAAATAACCCCAACCTCCCCACACCTTTCATTCCCCTACTATATTAGCCTCAAAATTCTGTGAGGGCTGGGGGGGGGGGGGTTATTACATAGTAGGGTGGAAATGATTAAACTGTCCTTATTACATAACCTTTTTCGTCTGTATCGTTATGTCAGTGTTTAACACTCTTGACAGGCTGAACAACACTATTGATATTGGCATGGTTATTGTAATTTCTATCACCCTGTTACGTTATTCACGTGGAGCACTTCTCATATGTCTTTTAATGTGCCCGATGCACTTAATTGTCTGATAATTCTAGTGAAAGAAACAGATACATACAGACATTGTCAGATCAACAAAATTAGGATAAACCAAACAATCAATGGAAGGACATGTCCACTTGCCGGCCGCAAACATTTGATATCGACAGGTATTGCCCTGAACTGTAGGAAGTCATGGTCATCTCCGACTTCCCTCGTCTGATTTTCGTTGTCAAAGTCACCGTTGCAAATGTTGAGAAAGTCCAGCACCCTCTTAGACGTCCCTGTGTGAGAAGTGAGTTATTTAAATACCAGGACGTCAAGGTTTGCATATGCAAGGCATGGTCAGATAGTAATCCCACGTATTCTTTTTTTTCGTAAACTGTTTAAAATGAAGGACATTTACTGATACTATTCATGAACATTTTCTCTAAACATAACCCCGAACTTGTACTGCCTTACGTCAGCACGAAACAAGTGCATGTATGCTTTGACTGTACAAGTGTTTGCCCTGCTCACGCTGGTATGTCATTACTGCATTACTCACATCCTTATCATGACCAATCATGACCTAGAAGTGCATGTTTAAGTGAACTTACAAAAATGAACATCACAGGGGCCACATCCGGGCTATTGGGTGGATGGTGGAGTACATTCCTGCCTAATTTATTAATTGCCTCCCGTGTTTTCTATCTGGTGGTGTGTGTGTTGTGTTGTAGCCACAGTTCTGCTCAATTCTTGCTAGGCTGAGCTTTGCGATTGGCTTATTGATTTTTGATTGTGTTTTGATGTATGCAGCAGAACTGATTGTCTTACCTCTGACATCACTTCCACAAGCAAGACACCATGAATGCAACAATAGACAGTGATTATAACGTTTCCTGCGGATGGAGTTGACTTGAATTTAATTTTTTTTTTACACTTTGGTAACTGTCGATGATTCCACTCCACTTACTGTCTCTTCATCTCAGTCTTAAAATATTTCCCTCAGTTATCGGCATCTGTAGCGACCATTGACAACAAGTTTTCTTCCTCAGCTTATTAATTGATTCAACATTTCAAAATAATGAGTTGTCTTTAAAATCTGTGCTTATTTGTGAGACTTCGTGAAACAAATGTTGCGCAAACCTTTGAATATACACGAGATTTGAACATTGTGGTCATACTTCCCTTGTTTACTAACAGATACAAGGCCAATTGATGACTTGCAATGTGCCTGTTGCCACAGGCGAAGATGTTCTAACTCGTGGGCATCTAAATGACATTGACAGTTCTTTTCTTTGAATACCATAGGAGGCATGGCTCTATGGTTATGAACAATGGGCTCTCTGTTGTCCTGGACAAATACGCTTCGAGTCCTTGTGCAGCTTCATTATACTTCCTCGTTACACCTGGTAAGTATTAGTCTACAAAGGTTAGACCACAGTATTGTACTGTTAGTTAATACCACGACACATCTACACACTTCGACTGACTCATTACACAAGACAAGTTCCTTTTTGAAATTTAATTTCTTCCTTTCCCCAAATGTCAAGTATACATCATGCGAGTAATAAACGAACACACTAACGTTCACTCGCACAATATTAAATGCACTTCTACAATATCAACAACTACTTCTACATATCGATATTCTCATGGACTCTGTTATTCCCTACGTCCATCGTTTACGTGGTCAGCCTCTTCCTCTGCTTCCCTAAATTCTGTACATCATTGCTTGTTGTGGTATAATGTTAGTTGGTAACCTACTTGCATGGTCAAACCATTTGACATCTGCCTTCTAATATAAGCTAGTGCAGCTATATCCCCCACTTTAGTCCTGATTTTTTTCATTTCTGATCTTATCTCTTCTTGATACATTGAGTATTCTTCTCATGAATCTCATTTCTGTTGTTATGATTTTTCTTTTCTCTTGTTCTGTCATTGTCCAGGTTTGGCATTGGTAACATAGAGTTGGTAGGAAGATTGTGTTGTAAAGTGCTTTCTTAGTAGCTATTGATACATGTTTGTTCTTTAGTATTGGTTCCATTTGTCCAATGAGATGGTTTGCCTTATTTCGTCTATTTTCGATCTCGTCTTCTGATTTGCCATTCGATTATATTATACTTCCTAGGTACTTGAAACTTTTTACTTGTTTCAGGGGATGTTCGTTTAGATGAATCGTTGTTGCTTTTTCTTCTTTAGTTATATTCATTACCTCTGTTTTACGTGTGCTAATTTGCATGTTATATTCCCTACACATTACGTTTAGACTATGCATGTGGTCTTGTAATTCAGCTTCTGATTTTGCTAATTAGTGCTTGGTCGTCCTCAAACAGGAGTTCTCTAATGGTTAGATTTCCAGATGGTTTTTCTTCTGGGAATATCGATACATTAAGCCCATATGCGGGCACTATCCCGCTGTTTATACTTCACCTTGACACAACAAGGTACAAGTGGAACATGATGAGATGAGATGAGACTTCTACATGAGAATCATTCTAAAGGCGGCACTATTCTTGGCCATACCCATCTTCATAACGTGGCGTGTCCACACTCGCCCCAACAACCATAACTTGAATGATCTCTAAGTCACCTTCGCGAACTTTGCTTACTCGATTCGGTGACTACTTGGCGTTTGTCCTCTTGGCTCATGATCCAAGTCTGTCACGTACTTAGGCGTGACTATATTTTAATATGCCATGAAACACAAATTGGGTCATGACACATGTCATCACGAATAATGATAGCATAGGCGGTCTAACATATGTGGGTTGGTGACGACGACAGAACGTCCAGGGTGCGGAGACCATATAGTTCCTTCTCTATACTTCCTGAATCTTTATCTGAACCCAGAGACTGGTGTCAACTGCACTACTTCCATACACAGCACATACACGTTTGTGAATGTTCGGAATAATTTCTTTGTTTTTCGCAACTAGAGATTACAATTTACTGTTTGTAACGCACGTTGTTTACACAACCCATTTTAACGGATTATTGTTGTTGTTCTAACTGTCCAAATTTAGTGCAATTTCATACCCAAAAAAATGTGATATTCAACCATTGGAATGTGCAATATTTTGTTGTTAGATTTATATCGTTAATATTCACTGACAAGAAAAAAAAGATGTCGTGTGTATCTTTCTGACCAATCCTTGTTGATACATTATGTGTAGCACTTTATGTTTTGAATGTAGATAGTTACCCACAGGAAGTGAAGTTTGCAATAGATAATTAACTTATAGGAGATGATGGTGTGCATATTTATATATAAATAACAAGCAGGATGTGAAGGGTTTCAAATAGATAATTACCACACAGATTGTGAATATTTTAGAAGACATTTTGAGAGATGTTACGACGTTGATATAGATAAATAGTGTGCACTTTGTGCAGATCTCGATATGGATACGTATATACATGATAATGATAAGTAACAATACAATAAAAATGTAAAGATTTGCATATGGATAATTGTATCTCAAATATAGGGGTGTTTATTAAGTTAGTTAACTCGCAATATGCCAAAGTTATGATAAACATAATTGACTCGCAGGACGTGAAGGTATTCATATAGATAACTGATTATCATGGATATAATGTATCAATATATATAACTGACTCTCAGGACGTGAAGATATACTTAGAGATAACTGACTCTCAGGACGTGAAGACTATACTTAGAGATAACTGACTCTCAGGACGTGAAGATATACTTAGAGATAACTGACTCTCAGGACGTGAAGATATACTTAGAGATAACTGACTCTCAGGACGTGAAGACATACTTAGGGATAACTGACTCTCAGGACGTGAAGACATACTTAGGGATAACTGACTCTCAGGACGTGAAGACATACTTAGAGATAACTGACTCTCAGGACGTGAAGATATACTTAGAGATAACTGACTCTCAGGACGTGAAGACATACTTAGAGATAACTGACTCTCAGGACGTGAAGACATACTTAGAGATAACTGACTCTTAGGACGTGAAGATAATCATATAGATAACTGACTCTCAGGACGTGAAGACATACTTAGAGATAACTGACTCTCAGGACGTGAAGACATACTTAGAGATAACTGACTCTCAGGACGTGAAGACATACTTAGAGAAACTGACTCTCAGGACGTGAAGACATACTTAGAGATAACTGACTCCAGGACGTGAAGATATACTTAGAGATAACTGACTCTCAGGACGTGAAGACATACTTAGAGATAACTGACTCTCAGGACGTGAAGATATACTTAGAGATAACTGACTCTCAGGACAGTGAAGATAATACTTAGAGATAACTGACTCTCAGGACGTGAAGACTATACTTAGAGATAAACTGACTCTCAGGACGTGAAGACATACTTAGAGATAACTGACTCTCAGGACGTGAAGACATACTTAGAGATAACTGACTCTCAGGACGTGAAGATATACTTAGAGATAACTGACTCTCAGGACGTGAAGATAATCATATAGATAACTGACTCTCAGGACGTGAAGACATACTTAGAGATAACTGACTCTCAGGACGTGAAGATATACTTAGAGATAACTGACTCTCAGGACGTGAAGATATACTTAGAGATAACTGACTCTCAGGACGTGAAGACATACTTAGAGATAACTGACTCTCAGGACGTGAAGACATACTTAGAGATAACTGACTCTCAGGACGTGAAGACATACTTAGAGATAACTGACTCTCAGGACGTGAAGATATACTTAGAGATAACTGACTCTCAGGACGTGAAGATAATCATATAGATAACTGACTCTCAGGACGTGAAGACATACTTAGAGATAACTGACTCTCAGGACGTGAAGATATACTTAGAGATAACTGACTCTCAGGACGTGAAGATATACTTAGAGATAACTGACTCTCAGGACGTGAAGACATACTTAGGGATAACTGACTCTCAGGACGTGAAGACATACTTAGAGATAACTGACTCTCAGGACGTGAAGATATACTTAGAGATAACTGACTCTCAGGACGTGAAGATACTTAGAGATAACTGACTCTCAGGACGTGAAGACATACTTAGAGATAACTGACTCTCAGGACGTGAAGACATACTTAGAGATAACTGACTCTCAGGACGTGAAGATATACTTAGAGATAACTGACTCTCAGGACGTGAAGACATACTTAGAGATAACTGACTCTCAGGACGTGAAGACATACTTAGAGATAACTGACTCTCAGGACGTGCAGGTTTGATCAAGATACTAAAGCTCAGATCTGCAATGTATCAACAGAGATAACTGGCACTCAGGAAGTGAAGATATCGATACAGATTAACTGAGCGCCAGGAGTGAAAATATTGTATAGATAATGTACTCTCACGACGTAAAGTTGTTCAAGATAACAACTCACAGGACATCGAATATTCATATAGGTAATACTCTGCAGTACGTGAAGACAATAGAATTGTCCAGGAGTAAGATTTTAGAGATAACTGACTCTCAGGACGTGAAGATAATCATATAGATAACTGACTCTCAGGACGTGAAGACATACTTAGAGATAACTGACTCTCAGGACGTGAAGACATACTTAGAGATAACTGACTCTCAGGACGTGAAGACATACTTAGAGATAACTGACTCTCAGGACGTGAAGACATACTTAGGGATAACTGACTCTCAGGACTTGAAGACATACTTAGAGATAATTGACTCTCAGGACGTGAAGACATACTTAGGGATAACTGACTCTCAGGACGTGAAGACATACTTAGAGATAACTGACTCTCAGGACGTGAAGACATACTTAGGGATAACTGACTCTCAGGACGTGAAGACATACTTAGAGATAACTGACTCTCAGGACGTGAAGATAATCATATAGATAACTGACTCTCAGGACGTGAAGACATACTTAGAGATAACTGACTCTCAGGACGTGAAGATATACTTAGAGATAACTGACTCTCAGGACGTGAAGACATACTTAGAGATAACTGACTCTCAGGACGTGAAGACATACTTAGAGATAACTGACTCTCAGGACGTGAAGACATACTTAGAGATAACTGACTCTCAGGACGTGAAGATAATCATATATATAACTGACTCTCAGGACGTGAAGACATACTTAGAGATAACTGACTCTCAGGACGTGAAGACATACTTAGAGATAACTGACTCTCAGGACGTGAAGACATACTTAGAGATAACTGACTCTCAGGACGTGAAGACATACTTAGAGATAACTGACTCTCAGGACGTGAAGACATACTTAGAGATAACTGACTCTCAGGACGTGAAGACATACTTAGAGATAACTGACTCTCAGGACGTGAAGACATACTTAGAGATAACTGACTCTCAGGACGTGAAGACATACTTAGAGATAACTGACTGTCAGGACGTGAAGACATACTTAGAGATAACTGACTCTCAGGACGTGAAGACATACTTAGAGATAACTGACTCTCAGGACGTGAAGATATTCATATAGATAACTGACTCTCAGGACGTGAAGATATACTTAGAGATAACTGACTCTCAGGACGTGAAGTTATTCATATAGACAGCCGACTCTCGGGACGTGCAGGTTTGATCAAGATACTTAAAGCTCAGATCTGCAATGTATCAACATAGATAACTGGCACTCAGGAAGTGAAGATATCGATACAGATAACTGAGGCCCAGGGAGTGAAAATATTCGTATAGATAATGTACTCTCACGACGTAAAGGTTATTCAAGATAACAACTCACAGGACCTCAGAATATTCATATAGGTAATTACCTCTGAGGTCTTACCCGTTTTGATTTACATAATTAACTCCGAGGTTGTGAAGACCGTGGCATAGAAATTGTACAAACAGTATGTTAAGATGTTGATATAACATAACTAACTCGCAGGTTGTGAAACTTTCCATATAAATAACTAAATAGTCCGACGGAGCTCAACATATTATACCCACGTAGAGTAACGCAGCTGCGCAAGATTCGGTAGCGGATCGCGTGGCGTTAGTTACTAACGGAGGTATGTGGGCTGCCCAGAAGGCATTGGCAAACTACTGAGCGTAATCTTGCCAAGACATCGAGAACAACAGTACAACGCCGGTGTTGACAGCAATGTCCTATAAATAGGATATATGTAAAATGGATGGGACAGCTGCTAGTCAGCTAACATTCTATCAGAAGCCGTTAAAACTAATGTGAACACTTAAATAAATTACTGCACATATTATTTGGCGAGGTCTAGTAAATTGAAGAAAACCAAATAGACTGAAAAGATGAGAAGTGGCCAAAGAAACGGAACCCACAGGGGTACGATTTTTATGAACATTATGCTGTCAAAGAATATATTAAGCAGGGTCATTCTGGAGGCTCCACGTGATGCCATTACGCCATTGACAAACAACAAAGGTAGATATTCGACCAAATAGATAGTTTATTGACAAGACAGTTGCCATGGTCCAGTTTATACAGGCCTGGAACATGGCACGAGTTAGTAACAAGTGCGGTCTGCATGAGAAGACCGTGTGGAGTGACCTGCCACGGCATTGGTCACAAAAGCGTGAAAAGCGCTTTGTGAAATCACAAAACGTCACATTCAGAAGAGTTGGACGACAGCTATGGTCTTAACTAGACCTAGATCTTGCGTTCCCGTAGAATGGCCATACACAGAGCCCCTACATTGTTAGTAGATGCTAGTTATTGTGGAGACTCTATGCATTTGTGAAATTGATTTGTGAAACTGATACTGTGAATTGTTTAATGCTTGGAGTCAATATAGGGTGAAAACTGAACGGAGTTTTGTTGTTCGAGATGCGTTCAATTCGTTCTAAGTAGTTAGCTGTGGTGAAATGTGCAGAGTAATAGAGTTTAAACAGCATATAAGCTAACAATAGAAACCAGCCACAATGAGAAGATTATAGCATCGCCAGGCAAAAGAGTGAGCAGCACAAGTTACATATATAGTATATGCATGCACCATCATCGCCGTCACAAACGGGTACAGAGATTCTGCATTTAGCGCTCATAGAAGATTCAAGATACCACAGAATAATTATAGGCATGAGCGTTGTAACCAAAGAACCCATCAACACCCAGATGATTTGAAAGCAACAGTTATACGATCCCGCTTCAGGCACCTATGCGATTCGATAACCACGAGGATGTGATGCATGGCATGTAATACGAACTAACGAACGAAAATCTGTATTTTCAAAGGGTTAAGAATTGGGCACGCAGGCCCGTCTGACATTCTGCCCTTCTTCACCATTTCCTCTCATACACTCTTTCATTCAACATCACTTATGACGCAAATTTTTGACAACAAAAGAACAATAGCATTTTAACGCATGAAAAATAATCAATAACAAATGACTCACTGAGGCAATGGTTGGCATGGGCATTATAAATACCTAAGGAAGTTGTAACGTGCCATACATATGGGAATGTTTCTTGGCTAGTTGCCGTTTGAGATAATTTACCATTATTATTGTCTTTTTTTGTTTTTGTTTATGGGGGTATGTAGTCAGTACTGAGGTAGTGTTCAAACAGGTTGCGAATGTATGTATAATGATTGGTGGCGTCTTTGATTTCTTGTGGAAGATTGTTCCACAAGTGAGCGGCAGAGTATGCTAAGCTTGTTTTATATAAGTCTATCCTAGGTTTAGGGACATGAAGTATATTTAGTCGCTCGCTATGTCTTGCGTTATATTTAAACAATGGCCAAAGGTAGCTTGGAGCATTTTGAAATAGGATTTTGTGAATTAGTTTGGCCTTATTAAAAAGTAGTCGTTTGTGGAGTGGCAGTAACCGAAGACGTTTATGTAGGTTAGAATTGTCGGTAAGCTTTTCACCATTAATTAAACGCACTGCCCTTTTCTGGAGTGAATATAGGCGTTTTGTTATTGATTTGGAGTATCCATCCCATATTGTGGAGCACTAATCAATATGTGTTTGTATATGGGAAGTATAGAATATCTTTCTTGTGTTTTCGTCAAGGAAATTTTTAATTTTGGCAAGTTGGAATACTTTTTTGGCTACTTGTTTAATGAGACAATGAACATGTGAGTTAAAGGTTAGATTGTGATCTATGATAAGACCCAGTGTCTTGTGCTCGGTTACACTTTCTATAGGCATGCTACCAATATGCAGCTGTAGAGTTCTCTGCGAGTTTAGCGTGTGAAGTCTTTGCCTGGTTCCTATTAACATAGATTTTGTTTTAGAAATGTTAATTTGCATGCGGTTTGTATGACTCCAGTTAACTACACTATTTATTTCCTGTTGCAATGATAATTCTAGCACAATACGATCAATAGCGTTTGTATATACTGTGCAGTCATCTGCAAATAGATCGCAGGGCGACGACAGATATAAGGGAAGATCGTTTATATAAATGGCAAATAACAGAGGGCCAAGAATAGATCCCTGCGGTACTCCAATATAAATGGTAACGGCTTGAGATAAAGATTTATTGTGTGATACTACTTGTTTTCTGTCTAATAAAAATGATTTTCTTAATGTCACTATATTAAAGCTTACTTTCATTGTTTCTAGTTGTTTAATTAGAATATTATGATCTATCACAGAGACGAACACTACGATGTTCAAAATAATAAAGAACGACCAGCAATTTTGTAGATGGAGGTTCAGAATGCTCTTAACCATATGAAATCTGGCAAGACCCCCGGTTCAGACAGCATCACAACATAAATGATTAATGCTTTAGAAGAATATGGAATAGATAAAGTTACCAGTCTGCTTAATACAATAAATGATAATGGAAATATACCTCATGAATTATGTAATTCTGTATTTATTGCAATCCCAAAGAAATCAGGAGCCTTGGAATGTGATCAACATCGAACAATTAGTATAATGAGTCACATCACGAAGATTTTGCTAATAATTCTCGTGCAAAGAATTATGAGGAAAATACAACCTGCAATAGGAGAAGAACAATGTGGGTTTGTAGAAGGAAAGGGTACAGTAAATGCTGTGTATTTACTGAGAACCGTAATTAAACGATCTATTGAAGTAAACACAGATCTACACCTTTGCTTTATTGACTACACAAAGGCTTTCGATAAAGTGAGACATTTCGACATAATAAGCATGCTTGAAGATATCTACACATTGATGGAAAAGAACTTAGACTTGTGAAAAACATATATTGGAAACAACAAGTTGCCATAAGAGTTGATAATGAAGTAGGCCAATATCAGCCTATTAAAAGGGGTGTGAGACAGGGATGTGTAATGTCTCCAGATCTGTTTTCCCTGTACAGTGAAAGTATTTTCAGAAATATTGAAGATATGGAAGGAATCAACATTGGGGGAAGATGCATCAATAACATTGAATATGCAGACGATACAGTCTTGATAGCAGACAATGAACAGGACCTGCACCATTTAGTAGATGCAGTTGTTACACACAGTGAACAACGAGGGTTAGAATTAAATTGTAAAAAGACACAGGTTATGGTCGTCACTAGGAAGAACGAAATACCACAATGTAATATACAAGTAAATGGGAATATTCTTCAACAAGTGAATAGGTACAATTATCTCGGAACAGTCATAACATCTGATGGGAGATGCCTTGAAGAGATTAGAACAAGAATCGCCATGTCTAAGGTAGCCTTTAGCAAGATGAAATACATACTGACCAATAAAAAGATGTCAATTGAAACGAGAAAAAGAGTGTTGAGGTGCTACATAGAACCTGCACTTTTATATGGATGTGAAGCTTGGACAATGAGCAGTCAAGCTGAAAAACATCTGATGGCTGTAGAAATGTGGTTTCTGAGGAAAATGCAAAGAATACCATGGACAGCCAGAAAGACCAATGAAGAGGTCCTTCAAGAAACAAACGAAGATCGTAAACTGATTAGAGACATTAGACGCAGACAGTCAAAATTTTTTGGGCATGTTATGAGAAGAAATGGATTTGAGAACTTGGTGACAACTGGTAAGATCGAGGAAGACCTAGAAGCAAATACCTGGATGGCTTGGCCACATGGCATGGTCGAGACAGGAACACGGAGCTGATTCACGACTCTGGTGATCGAGTTAGATGGCAAAACATGACCGCCCACGCTTACCGGCATGGCACATGATGGATGGATGGATGGATCTATCATATCGAATGCTTGTCTAAAGTCTATAAACACCGCTCCACATAGAGTATTGTTGTTAATATTTTGATGCCAGTTTTCTATCATGTTTGTTAGAGCCGTATGACAAGAATATTTTGGCCGAAATCCTGACTGACTGTCAATTATTAGTTTGTGGCGAACTAAGTGCTCTAGTGTTGTTGTGTGGATGTGCTTTTCTAGCGGTTTGGATAGTGAGGATAATATGGAAATTGGCCTGTAATTACCCATGAGACGATCGTCTAGAGAACCAACTTTTAAGTGAGGATACACTTTAGCGATTGTAAAGGCTGATGGGAAGTGCCCTTTGGTGGGACATTGATTATATATAAAAGTTAGTGACTCGCAGATAGCCGGTGCAGCATGACGAAGGATACGATTACTGATTCCATCTAGTCCTGATGAGTTATTATTTTTTAGGTTACTGAGATGAGTAAATACTTCTGTGGTCGTCATTAGCGATATGTTGGAAGGAATGTCTCCATAGCATTTGTTTTCACAGAATGATGATAATAAAGATATGTCATGAGGCGCATCTGGTATTGCAGCCTTCACGTGGTTTATGTCGGACTGAAAGAATCTACTGCATTGATCACATGTAACCTGATTTGATGGTAATGATTGTGATGAGTTATGTTTGTTTGTCAAGGTATTTATTGCTTTCCATATATCCTTAATGTTGGTTTTATATATTATTAAGTTCTTAAAATAGTTTTTCTTTTCCTTTCGAATAACATATTGAATTTTGTTTCTCAGACTACGGTACATAGTTAGGTCTCTATTTTTATGTGCCCTGTCCCGGTCTCTCATAAGTTCAACTACCTCATGTGTGATCCACGGGTGCTTAGTGTGATGTTTAACACGAGCTTCCTTAAATGGAACATGCTTATCAAATATACTTTGAAAGCTCTTCAGGAAGTAGTCTAGAGCATCTTCTGGGTCAGGAAGCTGGTAAACATAGTCCAGAGATGAGTTGAGCAAGTCTTGTAAAAAGACGTCTCAATTGAAATTTTTTTAATGTCTATATTTTATACGTATATGTTTGTGTTTTGGGGCTTTGGTACCTCTTTTCGATCACGTGCAACACACTGGGTAGTGATCGCTCATTGCGTTAATAGGTACAGTACATTATGTGATGTTGTCAGCACATGTAGTATAAATATGATCTATAAGTGTTGCAGATGATTTTGTTATTCTAGTGGCTTGTTTGACTAACTGTTGGAAGTTATATGACTCTATTATATTTTCCCATGTTTTGTTTGATTTGTTAGTGTCTATGTTGAAGTCACCTAGCAGTATTATTTCTCTCGCAATTACTAAAGACTACATCCATAATATTGGTGAATTTTTCATACCAGATATTTCCTGCACTGGGACTTCGATACAGATAGCCAACTACTAGGGGTATGCGATTTTGAAGTTTAATCTCAAGCCATACACACTCAATCTCGCAGGTTTCAAAATCTAGCCTGCGGTGGGCGTTAAGCGATTTAGAAATATAAACTGCAATACCCGTCTCTTGTTTCTGATAGGAATCTCTTCTAATGGTTTTAAAACCTCTGATAGCGATATCATCATCTCAGATGTTACTATTTAATCGACTTTCACTAACGCCGAACATGTGAAAATTTTGATTAAGTATAAGTGATAGTTCTGGCAGCTTCCCTAATAGATGGCAGATGTTTAAATGCCCAATTCTGAGTCCATTATTACTGAGCCAGTGATCGTACTTATTTGACATTTCAACAATGCGTAATAAGTATAAAAACAAAACAAAAAATTAAAAAAAGTGAATACAACTTACGTCCCTTATTACAATACACACTCTAAACTACAGAGAAACAGTAATATCTCTGTCAATATATAAAAATACGCACACAGATCCGTAAGGCAGAGCATGTGAAGATCCCCTTACTCACAGTAAAAACACTATTAAAAGTATTATAAAAGATATACAGCTAAAGTATTAAAAGGTATACGGCTAAGTACTATCAATTAATATAAAGCCACAACAAGGCAATGTTTGTAGGTGCTTATAACCTAATACGTTACTAGATCAAGTAGTACCAAAATATGTAGATAATCGTTCCAGGAGAGGCTCTTTCTTGTACCGAGATTTGGTGTAGCTTTGTGCTAAGTTGCTAGTAAATACCAGGTTGTGTTGGTTGTTGGTATAACGACATTATAAGTGCTTGACGAAGTGTAGCTGGGCTATAACATGTGAGGTGCAACCATTCTGGGTTACAATAGAATGGGTACTGTTGATGTCTCATGGGTAAGTAATGACTACCAACTACAGCCTCTGGTTTGTGGCTAACAGGAGGTTGCGGTGCTACGTCGTTGTTGCTGAGAGTTGGTTCCTTTCTGGGGATAATAGAAAACATAGCTTCATAATTATTACCCTCCTGTGTGAAAGACGACGTACTGTACGGACTTGGTGTGGTTTAATTGTCCCGTCTGGCATGGATTACAGGTGCAGTGATTATGAGTGGTCTGCGCAATTCTGGCCTATTAGTACTTGATGTGACGGGAGTATGTCGTCTGGCTTGAGTTTCAGGTGGAGTAGCTAAAAGTGTCTGGCACGATTCTGTATTTGATGTATGGTGTGTCCATTCTGGATATTTGATATTTTTGGCGAGCAAGCTGGTGCCCAATGTAGACAAATGTATTTAATCCTTATAAAGACTCTTTTTGGTGCACCAGCCTGTGAAGTGAATGATGACGTGTTGTTGATGAACTGTATCTTGGTTTGAGAACAGAACTTTAAAAAAACAACAACAGAAAAACAGAACAAATAGTTGTTATTTATGTCAGCTAGACGGCGCTGGGGTCCATAACTCGGTGATATGATGGAGGAGGAGAAAATGGACGAGTTAGGAAAAGTTTGGCGGAATCCGTTCAAGAGTGCCAGCAGTTGAGACCCTGTGATTTGTTGGTTGCTCATGGTGTCATTAATACCAAAATGGACGCTTGCCTTTTTAACGTTATGATTTAACTCCAACCTGCTAATCTTGTCTGTTAGCCGGTCAACACCAGCACCAGGCAGTGGGATTATGGAAACAATGTCTTTGTCTGAAGTGACCATCCGGTCGCTGTATAAACCTTGCATTAAAGAATCGCCTAGTATTATGTGTGTACAGTCAGGCCGTGCTGTCTGTACATGTTGGTTATCAGCAATCTTTATGTCTCCATGTTGTTCTCCCGATGTATCTTGTAGGCATGTGTTGTCCGTTGGCGGCATGTTAAAGCAATGTACGTTTTCTGGTGATTTTTCTTGAAGCACTTCGAACCTATTGCTTATTTTGACGTCAATGGGGTAGACTGTTTGTTGTCGTTTATCTTCCTCTGCGCATATAGGTGTTTTTTGTTGTTTATCTTCTTCTGACGGTTAGAGTGGTAGGGGTATCCCCTATGAAAGGAGATGTAAGACGCCTCCTTTCCTCCGTTAGTCTACGGGACACCCTTGGGCAAGGTGGAGTACCCGTTTAGCCCCCCTATCAGGGTTACGTGAAGCCATGGAAGCAGGTGGTGGATGGAGTTTTAGAGCAGCCGACAGATTGTTGTTGGTTATGATCTTGCACTCTGCGGCGATAGCAGATGATCTTATCAGTAGCGACAATGGCTATGGCCACCGACTAGTACAGTCACTGCCCAGGAGGAAAGCAATGGCAAACTACCTTCGCAAAACTTGGCAAGAAACCATAACAACCATGAAAGAAAACATAATAAGAAAGAGATCTGGTGGCGAGACCCTCAGGCCAGGCAGATCAGATAACACTGGGGAAGAGTGTGACACAGGGACCAGTACTAGTAATCGTGTTGATGGAGTTAATCCTGACTGTGTTACCAAGGAAATCCCCTGTGTCAGTCTAAGAAACAGAATGAGGACAGCAATGTGGAATATGAGAAGTCTGTATGAGGGAAAGCTTAAAGTAGTGTGTGAGGAGATTGAGAGGTTAAACATTCAAATTTTAGGTAATTAGCGAACATCGCTGGAGCGGCTAAGAGACATTGTACAACTGAAAATGGAAATATTTTCATTTATTCTGGTAGAGACGCCGGAGGCCAGAGTGGAGTGGCATTTTGTTTAAATAAGACAACTGCAAAATCTTTAATGGGATATAATCCAGTTAGTGATAGTATCCTCACTATTAAACTTACAGGCCGTCCCAAAAACACAACTGTCATACATATATATGCACCTACTTCAACAGCAGAGGAGGACGAAATTGAAGATTTTTACAACACACTACAAGACATATTAAATAAGATTGGTCTTAATGATATAGCAATAATAATGGGAGATTTTAATGCAAAAGTAGGTGCAGGAAGAGCTGAAAATGAGAGACACGTTTTAGGAAAATTTGGATTAGGAAATATAAATGATGCAGGTGACAAATTAATTGAATTTTGCACAGAAAATGAGTTAACGATAGCCAACACGCTTTTTAAACAACATCAACGAAGACTCTTCACATGGAAGTCTCCAGACAGTATTACCAAAAATCAGATAGATTATATTTTAATAAAAAGAAGATGGAGATCAAGCATAACATCTGCAAACACCCTACGAAGTGCAGACTGTGATACAGATCATCAATTATTAGAAGCTGATCTGAAATTAAAACTCAAAAAGCTTATCCGAGGACCAAGGCCACTTCGTTTTGATCCCACAAAAATACCAGATGCATACACTGTAGAAGTTAGGAATCGCTTTGGGGTCTTGATGTCTGTACAAGAAGAAATGACACCTGATGAACTGTCAGTACAAGCTAGAGATATCTTGATAACTGCAGCCAAAGATTTAATTCCGACAAAGAAAAAGCAACTTAAGCCATGGATTACATCAGACACATTAGAATTAATAAAACAACGAAGGGAGCTGAAACAGAAAGGAGATGAATCCGATAACGGCAAGATGAAGTATAAATCTTTAACTCGAGAAATAAGAAAGAACACAAGAAAGGACAAAAATCAATATATACAAGATTGCTGTACCAGAATAGAGCAATATCATAAGACTGGAAGAGATTATGTAATGTTCAAAGAAATGAAGTTATTGACAAGAAATGTTCAACCTCAATTTAATATTATCTGTGACAAGATGGGAAATACCTTAACAGAGTCTAGACACATTCTAGAAAGATGGCAGGAGTACTGCAGTGGAATGTATGATATGAGTGACAGTGAGGATATGAATGCGATACGTAAGCCAATGACACCAGCGACATAACCTGAACCCTCATTAGATGAAATTGCTTGGGCTATAAAGAACCTGAAGAATGGTAAATCACCTGGATGTGATGAGATACCAGCTGAACTAATTAAAGCGGGAGGAGAAGAAAGCATACACATATATCATGGATTATGTACAAAATTTGGAAATATGGTATATGGCCAAAAGATTGGAAGAGAACTATCTTCATTCAAATACCAAAAAAAGGGCAACATGAAATTATGCACCAACTATAGAACTGTTGCCCTGATCAGTCATGCAAGTAAAATTCTAGTAAAAGTTATAATGGGAAGACTTCGTAAGAACATGGAAGAAGAGATTAACGTGTTTCAAGCTGGATTTAGACAAGGAAGAGGAACAAGAGACCACATATTCAACATGCGTTTAATAATAGAGAAGTGCAGAGAATTAATGTAAACCTATTTTCATGTGTTGTGGATTATTCAAAAGCATTTGGCTGTGTACAACATCAGAAACTTTGGGAAATCAGAGGAATATGGGCTTTCCATCACATGTAGTACAACTCATAAAAATGCTCTATCTAGACCAACAAGCAGCAGTTAGAATAGATGGCGAGGCATCAAATTGGTTTGCATCAAGCAAGGAGTCCGTCAGGGCTGCGTGCTGTCACCCTATTTGTTTAACCTGTTCGCCGAAAATATAATGAGAAATGTAAGAGATGATATAAACAGGGAGCTATATGATGCCCTAAATATCGGCGGTCATGACATACCAGAAATTCGATATGCTGATGATACAGTATTACTATCCACAACACAGAATGGCATAGAAAACCTAATAGCTTCAACCCAATTGAATAGTGAAAATCACAACTATATCTTAACATAGCAAAAACAAAGATAATGCATACAGATAAAACTACTATGGAGAAAGAAATATACATTAATAATGGGGAAAAATTGGAGGTGGTGGCAAATTTGGAATATCTTGGATCATTGATTACCAACAACGGTGACACAATGAAAGAAATTAAACGGCGACTATCAATTGCTCTTCAAAGACTAAAACAGCTGAATAAAGTATGGAGTGGGACAGACAGAACTACAAAAATTAGATTTTTAAGAGCATGCATCTTTCCCATTGCAACATACGCCTGTGAGACATGGACACTTACTAAACAAGCTGAACAGCGCATAAACGCAAATGAATATAAATGTTATAGACGAGTTCTAAGAATATCTTGGGTAAAGAAAGGAACAAATACATCCATACTTCAAGAGTTGAATATTGAAGAAGGTTGGCTATTAAAGACGATAAAATAAATAAAATTGAAATATGTTGGTCACTTTAAACGGCACGAAAGTTTGGAGAGAACAATAATGGAAGGATATATGCCTGGGAAGAGAGGAAGAGGAAGGCCAAAGAGAAGATGGATGCAGGATGTGGCGGATGATCTCCAGATGGGTGTATCAGACGCGGGGCATCTTGCTTATGATTGAGAGGTTTTCCGGAAGGTTGTTATGGGAGCGAGGTTCTGCAAAGGCCATGGCACTGAATGAATGAATGAATCTTTTTTCTGCGCGTTGAGGTGTTTTCATGGTGGTTATCTGTTCTGGGTGGGGCTTAGGTTCCCCAAGATTTCACTAGGAGGAAGCGGTTGCTTGGGAATCACATGCTTCTTCTGTTGGGTCGGTAAAGGACACATTATGTAGGGTTTGAACTGTTTTTCTCAGCAGCAAATTTTCCTCACGCAAGATCGCGACTTCTGTCTTGAGAACATTGTAATCACTGCTTATCTTGCTGTTTGCTTCGATGTTAGTTGAAACAGTGACAATGAGAGCCTATAGTGATTGTTCTAGTTCCTCAATGCGCTGTTTACAGTCCCACGAATGTCCATTGATAGTTAACATGCTATTGTTATGTGAGGCAGGTACCCCTTCAACAATGTCCACGTTGGGTTCTATGGTGTTTTCGATGCGCTACATTAGGTATACAATGGCCAAGAGCATTAGTGCATTGGCAGGCCTCGTGTTAATGTGGTCATGTACACTCGTCGTATGAGTTAATTGACGAACATTGTTAGCTGGTGTGTTGTCTACAGCTGTAGTTGTGGGCTGTGTAGATTCGGTGAATGTCTGCATCGAGTTTTCAAGTTCAACAAAATCTACTTTTAGCCAAGAATTAATGTTTTCAATACTGCCTTGTGTCATGAGTTTATTCTTACTGTGGTACAAGTGTATCGTAATCACTGGCGTCGTAATCAGGTCCTCAACGTTGGCCCCCGCTTATCTTGCCTGTGTTCAATTAGTTGACGCCTGTAGTATTTGAGTGGGCAAGTTCGGAATGCCTCATAATGCAGTGTGTTGTTGAAGGAAACAGTAACACACTGTCCTAAGTTGGTGTGTTTGACGACTAGACCGGTGGGATCCATACACTTGGATAGCTTGTTTTTCACGGCCTTCTCTTTGTTTAGAGTGTAAGTTTTACTGGCAGCCGATCTTAAACCGGAACGAGTCCTTTCACCATTCACGTCCAGTACAGAGCCCTCTCTTCCCCTGACATTATTGCATAATCTTACGAATAACTAAACTTGAAGAATGCAGCAATCGCATTGTTATCTAGCCACGCCGCGGGCAATTTGAGTTCCCGTGTAGTGGTTGGTTGTTTCTGACACGCCTCGTACACTAGATTGGTTAAAATTTAATAGTATTCAACTATCACTTGAAATGAATATTACGTATAACACGCATTTTTGCGATAATCAACACTTGTATTAATCTAAGCTGTTTAACCATATCCACGGAATCACAACGAGCACATTGATATAAGAAACCATGATAGGTGAATTCAGCTAGCAGTAATAATAATCCAAGAAGTAAGAGATACAACAACACGTCTTCACTCTCATAATAATAGAGCACATCATTAAACTGAACGCATTACTTTATATTGTATGTGTGAATTCACAAAAAAGAAGCTTTTTATGGCATTGTTTTGGAATTTATCTGGACTTTTTGAGAGATTACTGAATATCACAAACAATTATTCACGTATTGAAAGTCAGCATTTAGAGATAAGAGATACTGAGTCCTCCATGGGGAAAAATTAACAGAGATATTCGAAATAAGAACATGGGTGAGAAAGTGATGCCTTTTATCAACTCTTAGACTGAGACCAAAGAGAATCTACACAGCAGCTAAACACAAATCTAGCCCCAGGATTAATATTATTAACACTCATGATCCTGAAAAGTGCTTTCAGTTTCAACAGCAACTTGAAGACGCTTTCACTGATACACCAGAAAATTGTACAGTAAATGAAAAGTGGGGTCAAATTAAGGAAACTCTTTATAAAACTGCCGTAGGGGTTTACGGCACTGTGGATCATAAGAGGCAGGACTGGTTTGCGGCCAACAGTGAGACTCTGCAGCCCTTGATTGATAAGAAGAAGAAAGCTCTCTTAAGAAACAAAGAAAGACCAACGCGTAACACTCTGAGTGAGCTAAGGCAAGCTAGGAAGGATGTGCAAAAGGCTGCCAGGCAGTGTGCAAATGATTATTGGATCAAGTTATGTGAGTCCATTCAAATCGCAAGTGATAAGGGAGACATAAGAAGCATGTATGAAGGAATAAAGAAAGCCTGTGGTCCAGTGATCAAAAGAAGTGCACCGCTGAAAACCTTGACTGGAGAAGTCATCACTGATAAGAAACAGCAGATGGACAGATGGATAGAGCACTATTTAGAGCTTTACTCAAGTGAGACCAAACTAGCGGATGATGCCCTTAACGCCATAGAGGCTCTACCAACTCTTGACCACCTGGACACACGTCCCACCATAACAGAAGTTAAGTATGCTATAAATGAACTTGCATCTGGCAAGGCTCCAGGTAAGGATGGGATTCCAATAGAGGTTATCAGGAGTGGGCAAGGCACACTCACTCTACAGATCCACCAGCTAATAGAGCTATGCTGGCGTGAAGGACAAGTCCCACAGGATTTCAAAGATTCAAACATCATAACGCTGTACAAGAACAAGGGTGATCGGAGCGACTGTAACAACTATAGGGGTATCTCACTTCTGTGTATTGTTGGAAAAGTATTTGCCAGAATTGTTCTGCGCAGACTTCAAGTCCTAGGAGATCAAGTCTACCCCGAATCACAGTGTGGCTTTCGACAGAACCGGTCTACCACTGATATGATATTCTCAGTTGCGACAAATGCAAGAAAAATGCCGTGAACAGAATCAACCACTGTTTATTGCCTTCATCGACCTCACAAAGGCATTTGATTTGGTCAGTCGTGAGGGTCTGTTCAAGGCACTAAAGAAGATTGGCTGCCCACCAACTCTTCTGTCCATTGTGGAATCGTTCCACACAGGCATGAAGGGTAAAATCAAGTTTGATGGTGCAACTTCTGAAGAATTTGAAATCAAGAGTGGAGTTAAGCAAGGTTGTGTACTAGCTCCCACCCTCTTTGGAATATACTTTTCACTTCTACTGAAATATGCATTTCGTGATCAGGATGGTGGTATATACATTCACTCACGCTCAGATGGCGGCCTCTACAATGCTCAGAGATTGAAGGCTAAGACCAAAATTAGGAAGGTACTGATCAGAGAGTTGCTTTTTGCAGATGATGCTGCAGTTACGACCCACTCTGAGGAAGAATTGCAATGTCTACTATCTGCATTCTCCAATGCTTGTTCTGAATTTGGTTTAACAATTAGCAAAAAGAAGACACAGATTATGTCACAAGGTGCGCATGAGGTACCATCAATCTTTATTGACGACGCCAAACTAGAGATAGTAGACCATTTTACATATCTAGGATCAGTGGTAAATAGCAAATTATCCCTAGATCAGGAAATCAACACCCGGATTGGTAAGGCAGCAACAACAATGAACAGGTTAAGAAAAAGAGTCTGGTAGAACAAGAAGCTTACTGCCAAAACAAAAGTCCTTGTCTATCACGCCTGTGTCCTTAGTACTCTTCTCTATGGCAGTGAAACCTGGACAACTTACTCACACCAAGAGAACAATTTAAACAGCTTTCATATGCGGTGTCTGCGAAGAATTCTTGGTATTAAGTGGCAAGACAAAATCACAAATACTGAAGTATTGGAAAGATCAGGTTGTGTGACAGTTTATTCCATGCTCAGTCTTCGTAGACTTAGATGGATAGGACATCTTAGGAGGATGGATGATGGTAGAATACCAAAGGATATCTTTTTTGGTGAATTACAGATGGGTAAGAGATCTCAGGGTCGGCCTCTACTACGATACAAAGATGTGTGTAAGCGGGACATGATTGATACAGGCATTGATAATGCACATTGGGAGCAAGTCGCCGCTGAACGTGTTGCATGGAGGGCAAATATCAGAAATGGAATAAAGTCAAAGGAGAAAATTATTGCCGAAAAGTCACACACCAAGCGTTTGAGACGTAAGATGGTGCATGATGGTGGAAATGACCACGCGTTCACATGCACCCACTGTGAACGGACATTTACAGCGCAAATTGGCCTTATCAGTCACACTCGCTACCGCCATAGTTAAAAGTTATTATGCCTTTTTAGAGCACAAACTATCGTCTGTCAAGTCGACAAGGTGCCAATGGAATGGAATTGTCCTAATGGTTACTTATAGACTTGATTATGAAAACAATATCACAGACTTGCAAAAACGCAATGGAATGGAATTGTCCTAATGGTTACTTATAGACTTGATTATGAAAACAATATCACAGACTTGCAAAAACGCAATCCAATTGACTCCTCGAATAAATCTCCCATCTCGATGTCGTGGACTCTGCTGATGATCTTTTTTCTCATGTCAAACACGAAATTAGATTCAGGATAAGCAATATTTCATAAGAGATCACAAAAATAACGGTTACACATATATATGTAGAAGAGAAAATTACATACAATACATCAAGAACATGATAGCCATATTTTCCTTGGAGAACCTAACTTCAAGAGGATGAATCATACATCTACTTAGGTAGTAATATACTCAGAGTGGGTGGAACCGACACACATAAAACAAAACTACGGAAGGTTAGAGGAATGTTTATATCACTAAGAAATGTGCAGAAGTCACAAGAAATTAAACTTAGTAATAACATATTCACTTCTATTGTTAAACCTATTCTACTGTTTGGATCAGAAACGAAAAGAATAAGGAACAAGATTACAAATGAACTACAATCATACATTGACTGGTTACTTGTGTATAATAGAAGGAATAAAATGGTATGGCAGAATCACCAATATAGAGCTCGTGGTGAAAACTAGATAAATACCAGTGAAGCAAGAGGACAAGAAAACACGGTGGCGTCGGATAGGACATACACTGAGAAAACAATACAATACTATAACTATCATGACCTTTGCCTCGAACCATAAGGAGAAAGGAAATACGGGAAGACCTAAAACACACGGAGAAGAGACGTAGGAGTAGAAATGAGCATAATCAGGAGGATATTGACAGAACTGCATGGGTAACTAATGTTATAGATTCTTGACGTGAGTTGTTTGAGGTCCTGGATACATGGTGAAAGAAGAGTAAGAACACTTACCGGAGATCCTGTTAACGCCAATCAAACACAGACACGTCAGCACAAGTATGGACTTCATGACTGCCACTTGATTCTACACGACTTTCTGTTGGTAGCGATGTCTGACTGGCAGTAGTTTATGCTATATATACATATAGTATTGTCCTTCTTAACTCATGGACGTAATGTACCTATTATTTTATAGATGTACATGTTGGTTATGATAAAAATGAGTATGAAATTCCACAGGCCTTTGCATTTTTTTTTTTTTTTAACTAAAAGTCCCATTCCTAGAATTGGCAATTTTATGAACCTATTCACAGTGGTCATTATGTACAGGTGTGCCTCTCGCATATTAATAAATAATATCCGCGGTATCGCAGTTGATAGAACTCTTGCCGGCTGGCTTAGTGGCTATGTTTTCGATCCCCATAGATGAGGATTTGTAATTTTAAATATCCTGCATACCTGGCAGACCAATCCTACACTGAATTCCAGGTAATGTGTCGGGAATTAAAGGCAGTCTATTTGATATTTTTGCCGGCCGCCGTGGCCATATTCTTGCTAAAGTGGTTCGTGAGCCGCTTACCAGGCGTTCGACACGCAGTTGTGACTGATTTGTACATCATACCGTGTCGCGTTGTGTTATAACGTGTTGGTGTGGGATCCAGTCGTTCAGAAAATAATGACATTCTGCTGAACATAAAACTTGCCTAGTACATCAACAGCAGCTGAGAAATCCCGTAAGGGATATGCAACATTTAAACCAAAAAAATTACAAAAAAAAAAAAAAAATGATAGTTACGATATCACCCATCGACTGCGGTTTCGCCTATAATATATAGGACAAGCGCCGTATATCCAATATGCAGGGAAGCCAGCCAAATGTTTACATTTTATAATAATAAACGGAGTATAAAAGCAAGGGTTTACTGGTTATCTGTTATATTGCTGAAAGGTCACATGTTAGCAGAAATGAAAACACTAACTAATTTACCACAGATGTGTATTTATGATGTAACGATCGGGGCAGTGCGTTACATTAATCGCTAGTTCCTCGAGCGTCCCAATATTTACACCATTTCCCTGAAACTGACCTTCTTTGGCTACATTAAGAGCCATACTGATTAGGACAGAACAATGATGAAAGACAAGCTTAAAACAACAAAAGGGAAAACTTTACAAAAACGGACGCGGGGCACTTGAGCACAGCTTGGAACTGAATACGGACAAGGGACAGTGAGAACAACCTGGAAATAGAAACGGACACGGGACATTGAGCAAACAATGGGAAATGCACTGATCCAGGGAAACTGGCGTGGAATCTTGGTTTGGTGGGCCGCGATGAGAGCGACGTACTTGAGGCTTAGTGGTTAACTTTACAATATAGTGTAACATCAATAGAAACAGAATCAGCAGGCCAAGTCCAGATATCACTCTAACAATGTTCAGGCCACGTCCAGATATCATTCTAGCAATCTTCAGGCCAAGTTCAGATATCACCCTATCAATGTTCAGGCCAAGTCAAGATATAACTCTAAGAATGTTCAGCCAAGTCCTGATATCACTCTAACAATGTTCGTGCCAAGTCCAGATATCACTCTGACAATGTTCAGGCCAAGTCCAGATATCACTCTAACAATGTTCAGGCCAAGTCCAGATATCACTCTAACAATGTTCAGGTCAATTCCACATATACCTCCAACAATGTTCATACCAAATCCAGAAATCACTCTAACAATGTTCGTGCCACGTCCAGATATCACTCTAAAAATGTTCAGGCCAAGTCCAGATATCACTCTAACAATGTTCAGGCCAAGTCCAGATATCACTCTAACAATGTTCAGGCCAAGTCCAGATATCACTCTAACAATGTTCAGGTCAAGTTCAGATATCACTCTAATAATGTTCAGGCCAAGTCCAGATACCACTGTAACAATGTTCAGGCTAAGTCCAGATAACACTCTAACAATGTTCAGGCCAAGTCAAGATATCACTCTAACAATCATCAGGCCATGTCCATGTATCACTCTAACAATCATCAGGCCAAGTCCAGATATCACTCTAACAATGTTCAGGCCAAGTCCAGATATCATTCCAACAATGATCAGGCTAAATCCAGATATCATTCCAACAATGATCAGGCCAAGTCCAGATATCATAGTAGTTAGGTTTATAGGAATCAGATATTATTTTGAATCTGTTTATGGTGGCTTCCGCCTCAATAAATCTTTATATGATGTGTCACAATAAAGGATAAAGAACGGACCTCATTTTCAAGGGATGCAACTCATGAATAAATGTTCGAACGTATTTTTGCACTGTTACTTCCCTTTTTTTGGGAAGAAATTTATTTCTTTAAATATTTAAAAATTACTGTTATTATTGATTGTAGCAGGGCGGGGCTTAAAAAAAACAAACTATCATCATACTAGTGATGCTGTGTGACATATGCCTGGGTCAGTGACATTGAGGTGAATGACCCGGCTACGAGAAAAACAATTAACCCTGAGAAATAATGGGGCTGGTGTGAGTGGAAACTCCAAGGGTGGATGGGGAGAGAGAGGTTAGTTCTGGGTGAAGTCAGAGGACTTGAGGACAGTTGATGTTTTGGCCCCGAACGGATCGGTTGTCGAGGACATGGGAGTTTAGACTGACTGTGGGTCAGTTCTTGTGTTGTGTTGCTCTCCCAGTTGTGAAGACAGGCTTGAAACCCTGTGGGGGTTGGATAGTTAATGGAGGCCTGAACCCAGAGTGGGTTTATAGTTAGTGGAGACTAGACCCATGTGTGTGGGTGTAGTGTGTGAGGTCCAGCTGTTGATAGGAGCTGGATTACCTGTCTTATGGATTTGAGATGAAGCAGGCCGTAAGAAGACAGTGATGTGTACGTGTTAAATTGTGAGGAGGATATTTATATTCTATGGATTATCTTGTGTCTGGATATATAAGGATGTTCCGTTTGTCCGTGTTCTTTCTGTATTAAAGGATTATGTGCGCCAACTCAATCTTGTTTAATGACTGATGGATGTGTATTACTGGGGTGAGTTCTATTGTGAGACCGTTAGATAGCTCAAGTGACACACCAGGAGCATCGTTACCTAGACAACGACCATATCACGAACTTATCATTAAGAACTTCGTGATACTGTGTTATGGAACAGTGCTCTTCCTCCTCAGTGTCACCCTTCTTTTTTCTCGTCTTCTTTCTTGATCTGTATTGGGTATAAACACTATCATCGTTCGATTGGTTATGTGTAAGGCTTAGGGTTATAGTGCATTTCCTCGGGGTGATTTGGGCTGAGTTGACGTGGGGGTGGGATCTCAGGGGTGGACCGTGGGGTGTAGGAGTGTGGGGTGGGGCGAGAGGTTTCGAATCTCGAGCCGTGACGGGTGTCATATGTAAAACGTATCAGTAAAAATGTAAATATGGTGGCTATATAGTCTTTACAGAGTCGTAGGGGTCTATACATCTTCATCATACGGGTTACAAATGAAAATCTTAAAAAGTACAAATGGCCGATATTTTTGATTGTAGCGGTCATGGCTTAGTTAAATTCATTGATGACGGGTGGGTGATTGGATTAGTAGCTAGATAAGTGTTTCTGACCACTATCAGCATACGGTTTCCGAGCATTAAATTAAAACCTTAAAATGGTAACAATACATATACTATTGATTGTATGGGTATGGCTTAGTGAAATTCGATATTAAGGGGTGGGTGAGTAGCGAGGTAGGTAGATAAGTGCTTGCGAACACTATCATCATACGGCTTTCAGAGCTTCAAATGAAAACCTTAAAAAAGTAAAAAATGACCGATATTATTGATTGTAGCGGGTATGGCTTAGTGAAATTCATTGTTAATGGGTGGGTAATGGCTATTAGTGGTCTGTAGAGGTGGTAGTGGTTTAAACACTATCATAATATGGGTTACAAATGAAAACCTTAAAAAAGTAAAGATGGTCGATAGTAATGAGTATAATGGGTAAGGCTTAGTAAAATTCTTTGCGATGGGATGGGTAGCGGTTATTAGTGATCTGTGGAGTGTAATAGTGATGTAAACACTACCATCATACGAATTACAAATGAAAATCTTAAACAATTAAAACGATCGGTATTGTTTATTATAGTGGTTATGGCTTAGTGAAATTCGTTGTCAAGGTGCGGGTAGTGGTTATCAGTTGTCTGTAGAGGGTCGTAGTAGTTTAAACACTATCATCATACGGGTTACAAATGAAAAACTTTAAGTGTAAGGATGGTCGGTATTATTGGATGAAGCGGGTATGGCGTAGTGTAATTTGCTCGTAAAGGGGTGGGTGAGTGTAGGACAGGCTAGGTAAGTGCGTCTGATCATTGTTAAGGGGTAGGCGAGTGGCGGGTGGCTAGATAAATACTCCAATATTGTATTTTAGAACCACGGGGGTTAAGTCTCATACTCAAGTCTACAGAGTGAATTTATAGCCGGCTGACATGAGGGTGACCTCCTGGGTGACTTACCGCGTGGCAATGTTAGTGGTGAACAGGTGTAAACGTGTTCAGACATGTCTTTAGGAAAATCCATGGGTGACTCATTGTGACCTGGCCTCGTCATGCATATCCAGACATGTTTTTGTGGCGCTGCATCCGGTCACGTTTGTTAATGGCCACAACCAGACCACATGCTCACTGGATACGGTGGTCAAAGATGGCGCTGATTCCTGTCACATCCATAAGGACACAACCAGACCACGTGGATAATGACTCAGCCAGTCAAATATGGCGCTGCTTCCGCTCGCATCCATAAACCTACACCCGAGACACGTGGTTAAGACGAATACTACGGAAAAACTCTCGATTGTAGAACCAGGGGACCTAACTAATGACCGTCACCATGTATGGGAGTGATTCCACTACATCGTCAACATGGCATCTGACGGCTAAAACGGTCGCCTTTCTCTCTCTTTTCTAGATCCGTTAGGGTGGTCCACCGAGTAACACCAAAGTATATCCACCCTCAATAAACATAAGACACGTTTTGATTGTAGTGTGCACAACTATAACCAAGTCATCATATTGGCCTCTAAGCCTTTCTCATAGTCAAAGTGCAGAGATGTGATCACCCACGTAAGTCGAGGAAGACATGCATTTTACCCAACAACTAGAGGGTCATACAGCGACGAGCGGCTAGTGCAACCTATCAGATGTATAATATTTCACACGAACACAACAAACTATCCCGACTCAACCTTAGGTGTCTCATGTAACATGGCTTGTAACGTGTCCACTGTCCTAACCAGCCATGGTAGCACGACTCAGAGCAAGCATTTTACACATTCACTACCTTTCTATGTGTCTATACAGGACTTTGCATCTGTCCATAGAAACACATTTCAAAGACTAATATATGTTCTTCAGCGCGGCTGCTCATTGACCCGTATCACATCCAGACAAAAGCGCACTTCAACTGTCAAATAAGAAAATATCTTAGCGAAATTGAAAAATATAGTTCAAACTTATAAATATCTCCACCAAATTTATGAAAAGTAGGAAAAGCTGTTACCCAAAAAGGAAAAACTTTGGCCACATTTCAACCAAACTTACTTATGAAAAGTAGGACAATTGTCAGCCAAATGGGAAAAGGTTAGATCAAACTTATAAATATATCAGCCAAACTTATGAAAATTAAGAAACTTTGTTAGCCAAAGGAGAAAAAGCCCTAGGTCAAGTAGGAAAATTTGTTAGCCAAATGTGAAAAAAAAATATCAGCAAGAGAGAGAAATAGCTCGTCCAGACTTATAAAAAGTAAGTAGGGAAATGTGTTAGTCAAAGACGAAAAATTTTGAACAAGTAACTAAATGCATCGTTCAATCTTATGAAAAGTAGGAAACATTGTTAACCAAATGTGAAAAAAAATATCAGCCAAAGAGAGGGATAATCGTCCAAACTTATAAAAAAAATTGGAGAATTGTCAGCCAAATGGGGAAATATTAGGTCAAATACAGAAATATCTCATCCAAACTTATGAAAAGTAGGAAACTTTAGTAGCCAAAGGGAAAAAAAACACCTAAGTCAAGTAGGAAAATCTGTTAGCCAATTGGGAAAATATATTGGCCAAATATAGTAATATCTCGTCCACACTTATGAAAACGAGTAAAATTTTTTAGCCAAATAGGAAAAATATTGGCCAAGTATGAAAATGTGATAGCCAAATGTGAAAAAAATATCAACGAAAGAGAGAAATATCACTTCCAGACTTATAAAATGTAGGAACATTTTGTCAACTAATTTAGAAAAATGCCATCCGATTACAGAAATATCTCAACTAAACATATAAAAGGTAGGAAACTTCGTTAACCATAATGTGAAAGATATTGATCAAGTAGGATAAATGTGTTAGTCAAAGAGAAAAACATATTGACAAATTAACGAAATACATCGTTCCATCTTATGAAAAGTAGGCAACTTTGTAAACCAAATGTGAAAAAAATATCAACCAAAGAGATAAATATCTCATCCAAACTTATAAAAAGTAGGAGAATTGTTTGCCAATTGGGATAAAGTTAGGCCAAATACAGAAATATCTCACTCAAACTTATGAAAAGTAGAATACTTTGATAGCCAAATGTGAAAAGAAATTTCTCACTTTTCATAAGTTGGAATGAACTATTTCTTTACTTGACCAAAAATTTTCACATTTGGTTAACAAAGTTTCCTACTTATTATAAGTTTGGTTGAAATTTGGCCACACTTTACACATTTGGTTAACAAAGTTTCCTACTTGTAATATGTTTTGGTTGAAATATTTCTTTACTTGACCAAACATTTTCACATTTGATTAACAAAGTTACCTACTTTTTTATAAGTTTGGTTGAAATTTGGCCAAACTTTTCACATTTTGTTAACAAAGATTCCTACTTTTTATAAGATTTTTTTGAAATGTGGCCAAACTGTTCACATTTGTTAACACATTTTCTTACTTTTCATAAGTTTGGTTGAAATTTGGCCAAAAGTTTCACATTTGGTTAACAAATTGTCCTACTTTCCATAAGCTTTGTGAGATATTTATAAGCTTGGCTTAACTTTGGTCACAATTTTTCACCGTTGGTTAACGTATTTTCCTACTTCGGTTGACATGTTTCTTAGTTAGATCAATATTGTTTCCCTTCGGCTAACAAATTGTCATATATTTTATAAGTTTGATCGAGATCTTTCTGTATTTTATCAAACCTGTTTTCCTCGTTTTTATCAATTTGGTTGAGCTATTTCTGTATTTGGGTGAAGTTTTTCCCGTTTGGCTGACAATATTTTTCTATTTTTTATAAGTTTAGTTGAAATATTTCTCTCTTTGAGCGACATTTTTTTTTTAACATTCGGTTAACAAAGTTTCATACTTTTCATATTGTTAATTTGTGTACAATTTTATTGTTGAAATTTTATTTTTCATTCAACTATAGTGACTTAATACATAAGATACTTTTAAGTTTCTGAAATACAGCTGTAGTTTGCACAGGGGAACATATGAATACCTCTAGTAGGTTGGAAATTTGCCCAGTCAGCAGAAAACAGCTTGTGGTATAATCAAAGAGAATGATAGTTTTAATTGGAATGACATGTTGAAAGTCGGTTAGAAGATGAGATAGATGGTATTCAAGGGGTAATTAGGCATGCATGGTTTGAAGAAAAGGTCGACTTCATAACAGACACTGCTGTTTAGTTGGAGACTTGACGCTATTGCAGATGTGAAATGAAAGCATGAGATAATTCTTCCCATTTGGTTAAGAAATTTTCCTACTTTTTATAAGTTTGTTTGGGATATTTGAAAATTTGGTCAAGATATTTCTGTATTTGGCAAACGTTTGTTTTTTTACCTTTGGTCAACAGAATTTTCTATTTTTTATAATTTGGCTGCGATATGTTTAAGTTTGTTTGAAATGTGGCCAACATTTTTTTTACATTTGGTTAACAAAGGTTCCTACAATTTTAAGTTTGATTGAAATTTGACCAAACTTTTCACGTTTGTTTAGCAAAGTTTCCTTTTTTTTTAATGAGTTTGGTTGAACTTTGTCTTATTTTTCATAAGTTTGGCTGAGATTTTTATAAATTTGGCTGAAAGTTAGTAAAGCTTTTTTCACTTTGGTTAACAAAGTGTCCTACTTTTTATAAGTATGTGAGTTGTTTTTTTGATTGATTTTTTTTTTATATGGCCAAGAATTTTCGGCTTGGTTTACAAATTTTCATACTTTTCATAAGTTTAGTTGAAATTTGGCCAAAATTTCTCATATTTGTTTGACAAAGTTTCCCACTGTTCATAAGTTTGGACAATGTATTTCGTTACATGGAAAATATTTTTCATATTTGGCTAAGAAATGTTCTTACTTGGCCAAGATTTTTCCTATTTGGCTAACAAATTTTCCTAACTTTTCATAGTTTTGAAGCGATATTTCGTTATTTAGTCAAATCTTTTTCCTTCTTATTATACATTTGGTTGCTATATTTATGTTCTTGGCCGAACATTTTCTCATTTGGTTGACACATTTTTGATATTTAATATAAGTTTAGTTGAAATATTTCTCTCTTTGGTCGATATGTTTTCACCTTTTTCTGATTTTTTACATTTGGCCGATGTATTTCGTTACTTGATCGATATTGTTCCCATTTGGGTAACAAATGTTCTTACTTGGCCAAGATTTTTCCCATTTCATTAACAAATGTTCCTACTTTTTATAAGTTTGAACGAGCTATTTCTGTATTTGAGCGACATTTTCCCCTTTGGTTAACAATTTTTCCTAATTTTCTTAAGTTTGGCAGATATATTTCTGTATTTGGCAGACATTTTTCCATTTTGGTTGACAATTTTTCCTACTTTTTATAAGTTTAGTTTACATATTTATCTCTTTGGCTGCTATTTTTTTCATATTTGGCTATCAAATTTTAATACTTGGCCAATATTATTCCTCTTTGACTAACACATTTTCCTAATTTTCATAAGTGTAGACGAGATATTTCTGTATTTGGCCGACATTTTTCACATTTGGCTAATAGATTTTCCTACTTGACCTAGATTTGTTCCCTTTGGCTAACAAAGTTTCCTACTTTTCATAAGTTTGGGTGAGATATTTCTGTATTTGGCATACCTTTTTCCCATTTTCTGACAATTCTCCTACTTTATATAAGATTGAACGAGATATTTCTCTCTTTGGCTGATATTTTCTCACATTTGGTTTACACTTTTTCCTACATAGCCAATATATTTCCTGTTTGGCTAACAAAGTTTCCTAGTTTTCATAAGTGTGGATGAGCTGCTTCTGTATTTGGCCGACATTTTTCACATTTAGCTACCACATTTTGCTACTGGACCAAGGTTTTTTTTCCCTTTGGTTAGCAAAGTTTCATAGTTTTCATAAGTTTGGCTGAGATATTTCTGTATTTTGGCCTACCTTTTTAACCCTTTCGCTGGCAATTTTCCTGCTTTTTATACCTTTTGCTGATCTATTTATAAGTGTAGTTGAAATATTTCTCTTTGGATGATATTTTTCCCCTTTGGCTAACAAAGTTTCCTAGTTTTCATATGTTTGGCTTAGATATTTCTCTCATTGGCTGATATTTTTTCACATTTCGTTAACACGTTTTCCTACTTGGCCAATATTTTTCCTGTTTGGCTAATAAATTTTCTAAGCTTTCATAAGTGTAGGTGAGCTGTTTCTGTATTTGGTCGTAATTTTCACGTTTAGCTAACACATTTTTCTACTTGACCTAGGGTTTTTCCCCCTTGCCTAACAAAGTTTCCTAGTTTTCGTAAGTTTGGCTGAGATATTCTTAAGTTTGGTCTAACCTTTTCCCATTTGGCTGGCAATTTCTCCAACTTTTCATAAGTTTGGCTGAAATGTGGCCAACATTTTTCCTTTTGGTTAACAGCTTTTCCTACTTTTCATAAATTTGGTGAAGTTATTTATAAGTTTGATCTTTGTTTTTGCATTTGGCTAACATATTTTCCAATTTGACAGTTGAAGTGCACTTTTGTCTGGATGAGCAGCCTCGCCGAAAAACATATATTGATCTTGGAAATGTGTTTTTGGAGAAAGATATAAAGACTCGTATGGACACATGGATGAGGTAATGAAAGTGTAGATGCTTAATTTGCTACGTGATAACGTCGCTGGTTATGACATAGGACACTTAACGTGTCATGTTACATGCATTGCTTAAGGTTGAGTTGGGACAGTTTGTTGAGTTCGTGTGTAATATTATACATCTGTTATCATGCACTAGCCACTCGACACTATATGACCCGATAGCTGTTACGTACAGATACGAGTTCCTCGAGTAGCGTCGGTGGTCACATCTCTGCACCATGAGTATAAGAAAGGCTTAGTCGGACACTGTGATGACTTGTTTACACTAGCTGCATATCCCCTGTATTATACTAGTATTGTTAGGTTAACCATATGCCTACTTGAATAAACACATTGAAAATGTGAAAGATGTATCAAACAATCGCCTTACCATTAGCCACTTGCCACATGGTGATCTTGTTACTATTCACAGAGAACGGTACTTCTAGACGGCGAATGCTGACAGTCTTATGCACGCTATCTGCTGACGTAGAATGACTCAGCAGAATATTATGCACTGTCTGGTCCTGTGACTGGATGCGATTTCATTTTTTGACCGGTTGAGTCATTAATCACGTGTTTCGGTTTTATCCCATTAGAGACGTGACCGGATACAGCGCCATG
This sequence comes from Cepaea nemoralis, assembly GCA_014155875.1. Taxonomy (NCBI): domain Eukaryota; kingdom Metazoa; phylum Mollusca; class Gastropoda; order Stylommatophora; family Helicidae; genus Cepaea; species Cepaea nemoralis. The sequence goes on from JACEFZ010020840.1 coordinate 799,589, forward strand.
TTTGATCGGCTTCAGCCAACAAGCACGTGGTCTGAGTGTAGTCATTACCACGTGTGATAGGATGCGCCGCCATTTTTGACCCGCTTTAACCAGTGAGCCCGTGGTCTGGTTGTAGTCAATACACATGCGATTGGAAGCAGCGCCATATTTGTTTGGATGTTACCACTACCCATGTGTATCGGATACAGCGCCATCTTTGAGCGGCTTTAACCTCGTGTTTCGTTTGTATCCTATTACCACGTGTGATTGGATGCGACGCATCTGTGACAGGCTTTAGCCAGTGAGCACGTGGTCTGGTTGTAGCTATTACACATGCGAGCGAAAGCAGAGCCATATTTGACCTATTTTAGTCTGTGATCACGTGTACTGTTTTGACATTAACCAAGTGTTATCGGGTGTATTCCTTAGATACGTGCCCCTATGACTGGTTGTAAACCAACACACAATCCAAGGACGAGTCTCGTGTTTCTACCACTTCGCCCTTGGTCTAATGACAGTGTTAAAGTCCCTTCCACTACTGACAGTAATAAACGCTATTACAATATATAATCGATTACTTTACAATAGACATAGATGGAAAAAGCTAAGGTCTTCAGACGATCGGCTCCGTAAATATGCTTCGAAATTATTACCCATCCAATTTCATAAGAAGACGCCGTTGGAACTACATCGGCCATGTACTCAGAATGGACAAGTCAAGACTCCCCTACCTCATATGGTCACCAGTAGGGAAAAGAAAACGGGGAAGACCAAGAGAGACTCTGCCGTAGAACCATCATTAGAGAAGGCTCATTCAATGGCCAAGTCCAGATATCACTCTAATAATGATCAGGCCAAGTCCAGATGTCAGTCTAATAATAATCAGGCCAAGTCCACATATCATTCTGACATCATCAGGCCAATTCCAGATATCACTCTAACAATCAAAACAATGTTTCTCCCGTTGTGAATGTGACTAACGAAGGCACAAACCATTGATGTACGTTTTTTATTGCCTGGCATAGTTCGCAGCATCTCGTCAGGTAGATACTGCAGAAGTCACACAACATACAGTAAAATAATTAGATACATAGTCTACATAGGCCCCTTTTGTGCAAATAGAAAGACATGATAGTCCATTTAACATTGCCATGGTAAACAGTTGCTATTACTGTGCGATTATATGTATATGAGAGCTGGTTGGCCTATGGAATACGAGTAAGGGAATTACAGAAAACGGTGGTTAATATTGGTAGGACATAGAGGGAGATGCAGGAGATAACACGGCAAAGAGGGAGATGCAGGAGATAACACGGCATAGACGGAGATGGAAGAGATAACACGGCATAGAGGGAGATGAAGGAGATAACACTTCATAGACGGAGATGGAGGAGATAACCGGGCATAGAAGGAGATGGAGGACATAACACGGCATAGAGGGAGATGGAGGAGATAACACGGCATAGAGGGAGATGGAGGAGATAACACGGCATAGAGGGAGATGCAGGAGATAACACGAGGTAGAGGGAGATGCAGGAGATAACACGAGATAGAGGGAGATGCAGGAGATAACACGGCATAGAGGGAGATGGAGGAGATAACACGGCATAGAGGGAGATACAGGAGATAACACGGCATAGAGGGAGATGCAGGAGATAAAACGGCATAGAGGGAGATGCAGGAGATAAAATTGCATAGAGGGAGATACAGGAGATAACACGAGATAGAACGGTTGTGCGTGTTTGTTTGAAGGACCTATGTCCCATTGGAAAATAGAATGACAACAAAGAAGAAGACAGAGTCAAGGAAACAACGTTACACGTGTGTGGCTTGGTTTTCAGTATGAATGTTATTGCTACCCGATTTGTAATGGAACATTAGGGAAACTGGAGGCATGAAAGTATGGTGTATAGAGAAGAATGTTGAAAATATCGTGGGCACATTTATTTCAGGCGAACCTGTTATAATTACATTGTATCCATATGCGGATGGCTTCATTACATAAATATACAAATGCCGCCTTAGCATACGCTTATAGCACACAGTCAATTACACCAGGCCTACACTCGCTATCTTCAAACTAGCACTCTCGCAACGCTACGCATTTGCTCTCGAAAACACAAGCGTCCTCCACTGAAAATGTCGGAGTCCCGTCTGGCGTTTCTAAGCTGGTCGGTTGGACTTGTGGTCTTGGACCACATGCCACTCGTGATCCCCGTGTGGTCCTAGCCGTCACGTAGTACTGCAGTCCGTCCGTGCTAGGCTAGGTTATTTAGTGTACTGACGTCTACTCCGTTCAGGGCAGTGTCCCGTGAACTTACTCAGTCTTGTCCTACCGGTGTCCTGTCTATGACACATCAGTGTCCCCACCTGAGTCCTATCGCCACTCTATCTACTGTCTTGTAGATGTCCTGTCTTATGACCATTCTATGCCTTGACTTGTGGCATGTCTCTACTCTATCGGCTATACTGTAGATGTCCTTATCTTTGCCCTGTATGTTGTTATCTCAGTCGTTCTAACTCAATTCTGTCCCGTTGTCCTCTCTCTGTCCTGTACCTACATTCCAACACTCTGACATTCTCCCATGCCCCCCTCCCCGGTATTGTGTCACCGAAGTAATTCCAAAGGGTGTGACACACTGTTGTATAAGCATATAAAATTTAGTCGGAACTAATTTGTAAGTGTGTTGTGGAATAAGTCAAATACTCTATTTAGGTACCACTCTTATTTATACGGGCATGAAACACTGTTGAAGTATCTACCCACTGGTCTATGATCAGTGTAAAATACGCCAATTTTTCAAAAATGAGGTCCGTTTTTCAGGCGGTCCGCTGGGGGTGGGATAACAATCATATAAGGAAATAGACCCCCGGACCACATAAACGGACCCCATTTGCTACATAGTTTGCACATTGTATACTACTTATCACTCTAAAAATGATTAGGCCAAATCCAGATATCACTCGAACAATGTTCAGGCCAAGTCCAGATATCATTCCAACAATGATCAGGACATGTCCAGATATCACTCTAACAATGTTCAGGCCAAGTCCACATATTACTCCAACAATGATCAGGCCAAATCCACATATCACTCTAACAATGATCAGGCCAAATCCACATATCACTAACAATGGTCAGGCCAAGTCCACATATCACTCTAACAGTCATTAGGCCAAATCGAGATATCACTCAAGCAATGATCAGGCCAATCTAGATATCACTCTTAAAATCATCAGGCCAAGTCCAGATATCACACTAATAATGATTAGGCCAAGTCCCTATATCATTCTAATAATGATCAGGCCAAGTCCAGATATTAGTCTAATAATAATCAGGCCAAGTCCATATATCACTCTAATAATGATCAGGCCAAGACCAGATATCACTCTAATAATGATCAGGCGAAGACCAGATATCACTCTAATAATGATCAGGCCAAGACCAGATATCACTCTAATAATGATCAGGCCAAGACCAGATATCACTCTAATAATGATCAGGCCAAGACCAGATATCACTCTAATAATGATCAGGCCAAGACCAGATATCACTCTAATAATGATCAGGCCAAGTCCAGATATCACTCTAATAATGATCAGGCCAAGACCAGATATCACTCTAATAATGATCAGGCCATGTCCACATATTATTCTGACAATCATTAGGCCAAGTCCAGATATCACTCTAATAATGATCAGGCCAAGACTAGATATCACTCTAATAATGATCAGGCCATGTCCACATATTATTCTGACAATCATTAGGCCACATCCAGATATCAGTCTAATAATGATCAGGCCAAGTCCAGATGTCAGTCTAATAATAATTAGGCCAAGTCCACATATCATTCTGACAATCATCATCCAAGTCCACATATCATTCTGACAATCATCAGGTCAAGTCCACATATCATTCTGACAATCATCAGGCCAAGTCCACATATCACTCTAACAATCAAAACAATGTTTTCCCGTAGTGAATGTGACTAACGAAGGCACAAACCATTGATGTACGATTTATTGCCTGGCATAGTTCGCAGCATCTCGTCAGGTAGATACTGCAGAAGTCACACAACATAGAGTAAAATAATTAGATACATAATCTACATAGGCCCCTTTTGTGAAAATAGAAAGACATGATAGTCCATTTAACATTGCCATGGTAAACAGTTGATATTACTGTGCGATTATATGTATATGAGAGCTGGTTGGTCTATGGAATACGAGTAATGGAATTACGGAAAACGGTGGATAATATTGGTTGGACATAGAGGGAGACGCAGGAGATAGAACGGCATAGACGGAGATGGAAGAGATAACACGGAATAGACGGAGATGGAGGAGATAACACTTCATAGACGGAGATGGAAGAGATAACACGGAATAGACGGAGATGGAGGAGATACCACAGCATAGAGGGAGATGCAGGAGCTAACACTGCATAGACGGAGATGGAGGAGATAACACGGCATAGAGGGAGATGGAGGAGATAACATGGCATAGACGGAGATGGAGAACATAACACGGCATAGATGGAGATGCAGGAGATAACACGGCATAGAGGGAGATGGAGGAGATAACACGGCATAGAGGGAGATGCAGGAGATAACACGAGATAGAGGGAGATGCAGGAGATGACACGAGATAGAGGGAGATGCAGGAGATAACACGGCATAGGAGATGAGGAGATAACACAGCATAGAGAGATAGGAGATAACACGGCATAGAGGGAGATGCAGGAGATAAAACGGCATAGAGGGAGATGCAGGAGATAAAACGGCATAGAGGGAGATACAGGAGATAACACGAGATAGAACGGTTGTGCGTGTTTGTTTGAGGACCTATGCCCCATTGGAGGATAGAATGACAACAAAGAAGAAGACAGAGTCAAGGAAACAACGTTACACGTGTGTGGCTTGGTTTTCAGTATGAATGTTATTGCTACCCGATTTGTAATGGAACATTAGGGAAACTGGAGGCATGAAAGTATGGTGTATAGAGAAGAATGTTGAAAATATCGTCGGCACATTTATTTCAGGCGAACCTGATATAATTACATGGTATCCATATGCGGTGGCTTCATTACATACATATACAAATGCCGCCTTACATACGCTAATAGCTAACAATCAATTACACCAGTCCTACACTCGCTATCTTCAAACTAGCACTCTCGCAACGCTTAGCATTTGCTGTCGAAAACACAAGCGTCATCCCCTGAAACTGTCTGAGTTCCGTCTGGCGTTTCTAAGCTGGTCGGCTGGACTCGTGGTCCTGGACCACATGCCACTCGTGATCCCCGTGTGGTCCTAGCCGTCACGTAGTATTGCAGTCCGTCCGTATTAGGCTAGGTTATTTAGTGTACTGATGTCTAGTCCGTTCAGTTCAGTGTCCCGTGAACTTACGTCCCCTCCTATCACTCCGTCTTGTCCTACCGGTGTCCTGTCTATGACACGTCAGTGTACCCACCTGAGTCCTGTCTCCACTCTATCTACTGTCTTGTAGATGTGCTGTCTTATGACCACTCTGTGTCCTTGACTTGTGTCCTGTCTCTACTCTATCGCTATATCTGTAGATGTCCTTATCTATGTCCTAGTATGTCGTTATCTAAATCGTTCTAACTCTATTCTATCCCTTCGTCCTCTCTCTGTCCTGTACCTACATTCCAACACTCTGACATTATCCTATGCCCCCCCCCCCCGTATTGTGTCACCGAATTCATTCCAAAGGGTGTGACACAATGTCGTATAAGCATATAAAAAATTAATCGGAACTAATTTGTCAGTGTGTTGTGGAATTAGTCAAGTACCACTCTGATTCATGCGGGTATGAAACACTGTTGAAGTATCTACCCACTGGTCTATGATCAGTGTAAAAGACTATCAATGTTGCCAAGAGTCACTACTCTCTCACACTCCACTACTGGAAGCTGTTATCGACCCACGGTCATATTGTCTTACAATTATGGTTAAGTCATAAAATGCAACACCTCTCAAACATCCATAATTGATGCCCCGAAACAATTTGTTCTTTTTACGAAGACAAATCATGAATATATTATTCATGGCTTCCGTGAAATGTTACCTCAACATCTTTTACAGGCCCTGTGTCTGCTGATCTTTACCTGTCTCGCTTCCGCTTGTTGATAGATCTTTTAACTGTGTACTCATAAATCATATTAATCTTTTGTGTCCCCTGTAAAAGTGTGATCTCCCTTACTTCAAAATTGATGTTTGTACGGTATATGTTCGTGTTCTGTTTGTTTGCGTGTTTTATTATTGTTAGTGTATGTTTAAATTAGAAACATAGGTGTATGTTTATAATCTGTGTACTCTAGGTTTTCAAGTGTTATCAGGTAGGTTCCTACATCTCACAAATGAAGACTTATGCTCAATATTTGAGATGAGTCTCCGAACTGTGATTATTGAAAACATAACCATAGTTGCAATGTAATTGTAATTTGAACACACATAAAATAACTGCACGTTCACATGTGTTACATAGAAGACGAAGACAAATCATAAAAAAAAAACATGTGTGCAAAAAAGCGCACTAATATCCATACTTCTCATTTTAATGCATTCATTCGTCCTATCATACTCTTTTTCTCTCTTTCAGTTACACTCTGCATTAAAAATGTTTATCTTGTTGAAATAAAATACGCTCGTTTTAAACTTAATAACGAGCTGATTTACATTTAATAGTGTACTATTTTAATAGCAATAAGTTCTATAATATACTAGTTTTTATTACAAAATTGCTGGACAGCCCTGGGTAATACTAAGGGACAAAACTGTAATTGCCTTTCTGTACTTTGGTCTAATGGGTGTTATTAACCAAGGAAATATAATTTAACTAAACTAAATAGCTATAGTAGAACTGTGTTAGCTCCCTTAAATCACAATGTTGTTACTTAAATGAACTAAGACTTTCTAACTGTATTTAATTCTAAATTCATGCTATTTCTTGCATGATGAAATCATATTACTAGTATTACCAAAGTAGTCTCGTTAGAGAAATGTAATTTGTAATATACCATTTTGTTGCTGTTAATTGCCTCAATATTACTTTACTTTGTAGCGTAGCTAAGTAAGTTTGCATATTTCTAAGATTATGTCATTTTACTTATTGATACATGTATGTGAATATATAAATTGGTATTATATTCTAGCCAAAGGGAAAATGTATCTGATAGTGCGACTTCAATAAAAATAAGTTGAAATCGGTACATTTTATGTTCATCATCATATCAATATTGTAATCTAACTATGTACACTAACTATGTAGTCGTTCCAGATGACGGCGATGATGTAGCGTCGTTCCTCTGTTCGACTGCGAATTCTGAGGGTCTGGTCAGCAAGTCGGCTAAAGTTTTTTTGGAACCTTTAATGTGATTAACGGAAAACGAGTATTTTTGTAGAATGAGGGCCCACCGATAGATGCCATTGTTCTTCGGTTGTCCCTTCTCGATGACCGTTAACGGGGAATTGTCAGTTTCAATGACAAAATGTGTTCCGGCAAGATACTGATTTAATTTAGTAATACAATACACAATGGCAAGAGCCTCCAGTTGAGACAATCCATACTTTGGTTCTGCTGGAGTCATCTTGCTGCTTACGAACACTATTGGATGGAAAATACCGTCGTAGGCCTGGAGCAGCACTCCTGAGATGGTCGTGGTGCTCGCGTCTGTTCTGAGGGTATAAGTTATGTCTCTATTAGGTAACATCAAAATATGAATGTTACTAAAATGACACTTTAATTGTGACATTGCGTTATTTAAAGTAGCATCTTGTACATTGATTTTTGCATTAGTTTTTAACAAATCCGAAAATACGCTGGTAATTTGTGCCAAATTTGGTATGAACTTGTTGTAATAGGTCACCAGACCTAACAGGCTTCTCACTTGTTTCTTAGTTGTTGGCATCGTGAGGTTAGAATCTTAGTCACGATCTTATCATCAGTCCTCAAGTGACCTTTATATATTTTATGGCCTAGAAATTCAATTTCTGCCAGTGCCAACTCTACTTTTATTGGTTTCACAGTGAGTCCAAACAATTATCCTATCGAAGACGTGTTGCAATGTCTGTGTATGAGACGTCTAGTCTGTCGTATGTACACAAATATCGTCTATATAAGTCGTATGTTGGGTACTCCATGTAAAAGTTGTCTAGTGAGACGGACAAAAGTAGCAGTTGCATTGTGTAAGCCGAACGAAAGAAAGCGCCACTGGTATAGACCAAGAGGTGTTGCAAAGGCTGTAAGATGTAGAGAATTTTCATGCATAGGGATTTGCCAGTAGCCTTTGGTGAGGTCTAGCTTTGAGAAAATGATAGACTCTGATATATTTAAGATGATATCGTCGCAAGAAGGGATTGGCTCTGCGTGTGTCTTCTTGATTGCGTTTAGTTTTGGATAATCGACGCAGAGTCGAATAGTAGAATCTTTCTTTTTAACTAAGACAGTCGGGAAAGAGTACTCCGATTGCGATTTCTCAAATATCCCATGAGATTCAAGACTAAGAATTTCTGTATCGGGATTGTTCCTATAATTTAGAGGGATAGAGTACAGTCGACATTTAATAGGTGTGTCGTCAGTGAGAATGATCGAGTACTGTATCCTATATGTCATACCTGGAATGTCTGAAAAGATGGTTTTGTAGTCTGCCAGTAACCCTAACATCTGTTGTTTTTGTTCGTCTGCCATTGTAGGGCCAAGGTGTATGCTGTCGATTGTTGTTGTAATGTCTACTGTCGGTACTGGCAGTTCATTGTCGTCGTCCTCTGTCTGGTTAATTACGGTGATTGCAGTGTGTTAGTCGTCTGTTTCCTGTACTTGTCTACAGTAATATGGTTTCAGCATGGATATGGAATATCTTGCATTTGTTATTCAGAGATATTTCATAATCGACATTAGATATCTTTCTCACTATTTTAAATGGCCCTTGCCATGAAGTTGATAAAAAATCACTATTATCAGGTAGTAACAACAAAACATATTGTCCAGGTTCCAATTGCAATGTTTTTGCACCTTTATTGGCATATTGGCGGTACATCTGTCCTTTCTGTTCCAAAGATGTTTTCGCTAATGCACACGCTTTCGTGACCTTATTGCGTGTGTCCGTAACTACCTCATATGGTGATAATGGTTGTTGGATATTTGAGGTGTTAGTTAACATCTGATTATAGATGTTAAGGGGTCCCGGTGGGTTTGCCCCATAAATCAGCTCTAAAGGTGAGAAGCCCGTGCTTTCTTGTGGGACTTCTCTGTAGGCGAACAGCACTGTTGGTAACAGTGTGTCCCAATTAGATAGGTTTTCTGCGGTCACCTTAACTAGCATATGCTTAAGATCCCCGTTGATCTTTTCTACGATCCCATTCGCCGCCGGTCGATATGAGGTCGTGAAACATTGCTTAATACCTAACAATTTTGTAACAGCTTGCTTTGCAGCTGACATAAATTGTGTCCCTGGGTCGGATAAGATGGTCTTGGGGAATCCGAAACGGGAAAATAGATGTAGAAAAACTTCGACTACATCTTTGAACTGATGTGTGGGACTCTTCGGGCCACCGTGAACAAAAATCCACTAGAGTTAAAATAAATTGGTTGCCTTTGTTGGATACATGATTTAAAGGTCCAACTATGTCAACAGCGACGCACTCAAACGGTCTAGAGGCCAGTGTTGTTGATTGGACCTCTGCTGTGACATGTTTACCCTTCTTCACAAGTTGTTGACAAATGGTGCATGATCGGAAATAATTGTTTACGTCGGCACAAAATTTTGGCCAGTAGAACTGTGAGAGAATTCTGGCTCTTGTTTTTTCATAACCCATGTGGCCAGCAAACGGCGAATCATGTGCGATTCGCAACACTGTTCGACGGTGTTTTATTGGTAACACCTTTTGCTGGATTTCGTGGTTATCTCTCTTGTACATTCTGGTAAGTATATAATTCTCTAACATAAAATACCATGAAGCATTTTTAACTTGCTTCAGTTTTTTGCCCTATGAACCTGAAATAGGGTGAAACTGTTGCATCTGCGCGTTGCGCCTTTTTGAACTCTTCTGTGGTGTTGTTGTTCACCGTACCATTCGGTGAAATATTTTGCAACGTTTCATTCTGTAGGTCGTCCCGTTGTTTGGATGTTACGGACCTTGTTGTTGCATTAGCCTTATTGAAATGGGTTTCTTCCCAGGCTTTGACTTCACTAGCGGTACAACTCTTTACCTCTGGCAAACAACCAATGATAAGATCTGTGCAAGGATTGTGTAAAATCGCGCACGTAAACGTGCCTGATAAGAAAGGTGTACAGATGCAAGCTGTAGCTAGTGGGTATTTCTCCACATTGCCAGAAAAAGTTCAGCAATTTACAAAGTCACCTGTATAATCTTCTGGCCTTGCCAGTTCCTTCCTTAGTCCGATTAAGGTACTACCGGAATCGATCAAGACTTGACAAGGTGTATCATTTACCATACCATAGTGGAACTGTAGATTTCCTCTGGAGGAAACAGCTGCGTTTGCGTTTTCTCCTGAAAACGGAACAGTATGGCCGCATTTCAATACTCCGTCCTCGTGAAACTTATGACAAGTTTGACATCTATCATAGTTAAGGATATCTATTGCTGCTAGTGCATTCTCTTCACAATCTTTCATTTCTTCTACCTCACACTCGCTTTCAGACGATGAGTCAAGAGTACTGCATTCACACTTCTCAATCTTTGGCGGACCTTGCACAGTTAGAACTATAATGCCCATAAGCTTTACAAAAATAGCATTTAACAGCACGCCGGTAAGTTTCTCTTTTACCCTTGCTGTTTTTTTTCACCATCATATCCAGGTGAGCTGGATAACCTGGGTTTGCATCACACATTTGAAATTGAAATGAGAAGAATTTACAGTATGGACACTGTGGTGGCATTGGATCTTTGTTTCTCTCTGTATTTGAATGGTTTCAGTGGTTTAGTGTTTGCTGCTGCTACTATATTTTTTTCGTCGCTGTTAGAACTAAAGATGTTTCTATTGGAAGAAAAATAAGCTGACTCTTTCTTTTCTAATTCTTCTAAAGATTGAACATCAGACTGTTGTACAAAATTTGCAAAATGGCTTGGAATTGATTGAAATAATGTTGTCCATAATCATTAAATCTCTTAGCTTTTCATAGCTCTTTTTTTATCTTTGCCAGCTTTCAGCCACTTATTATATGTATCTTGTACGTAGGAAACGTATTCAATGAACGTCTGATTTATTTTTGGTTCTAGTTTGGAAAACTGTAACTGATACCCTGGTGCATTTAACAAACAGTGCTGCATGATACGTTGGTGTATATAGTCATAATCGTTCCTTAGTTCTTGTGGAATAGATTCTATTACTTTCAAAGGCTTCCCTGAGAGATTTTTCATATAGATCATGGCCCAGTGTACTATCGGAAACTCTTGGCATTTTAATTTGAACTCAAAGTTCTCGGACCATGCAGAAATGTAGTCGCTTTGGCAGAATGGTTTAACTATACCTTTATACTTATTGTACTTGTTTTCTTCTTCCTTACTTTTCAACTTTGTAGTCGCAATGTGCATATGAGATTCGACCTCCAGTTCTTTCATTTTTAACTGGGTCTGGGCCTCAATCTCTAACTGTTTTTTCTTTTAATCTGGTTTCTTCAGATCTTTGAGCCAATTCTAATTCTTTAATTTTGGTAGCTTCTGCTAACTTTAATTGTTTATTTTTAGCCTCAATTTCTGCTAGTTCTGTTTTATGCAGGCGTTCTTGTGCTCTTTCTTACCTCTCTGGAGCAGCTTTTCTATCTCTTTCTTCTTATCAATTGCAGCTTTTCTATCTTCTGTGGCAGCTTTTCTATCTATTTCTTCTTTATCAATTGCAACTTTTCTATCCCTTTCTTCTTTATCAATTGCAGCTTTTCTATCCCTTTCTTCTTTTCCAATCGCAGCAATTCTATCAGTACGTTCTTTGTATTCTTTCTTTACCCACTGTTCTAATTTGTCCCCCGTGTATCCTAGATCTTTCTCTGTCTCAATGCATTCTTTCAACGTTGACATTGTTATAGGCTATAATGTATCAATTAGTATCGGAGCAAAACAACAAAACAAAACCCAAAATGTTCTGTCTGTCAAGTCTACTTTTCAGAGGAGAGGATTAGAATGCATAATATATGTTTGTGAGTTTTGTCGGTCGTCTTGGCTTCTGTCGTGTTAGTTAAGGTAAGTATCGTAGTCTTCACCAGCCGTGGAACATCAACTGAAACGCCACCCTTAAAACATGATACAGATCAAATCCATATCAATTCATCTCATGTAATTATGCTTTCTATTTCAGTCAGTATTCACTCACTATTTCTCATCTGTAACTGAGGTTTACATTACGTTAAGTTAAGCTGTTACACACTCGCGCATGCAGTGGTTTCGTTCAAAAACATCTGACACCAGTTACGTTCTTACCATACACATTAAAGCTTTTGGATTCTTTTAACTCTTTCACTACCAAACAAAAACTGGGCTGTTACCAAACAGACATTTATGGCAGAATATTGGAACTAGGGGTGTGTTACAATAATGCTTTTAAAATGGTTAAGGTGGTAGAAGACCTATTGTATTACATATCAAATTAAAGAGGATTGCACAAGGAACATGACAGTGTTAATAATTAATTGATAGGTTACAAATATTATGACAATAATGAGAGGTTTAATAATAACAAATGAAATTAAAGAGGTAAAAATTATTTAAAAAAACTGCACATATAAGGTGTTTTCTACACTCCTATACTGCTAATCATGTTTAATTTACTGAATAATCAAACAAACACCACTTGTCTTCAAGAATATAAACAGTATTGCGCATTAAAGTAACCCAAAAAGAAGTTTTGGTGCATATTCTGAACCATGTATTTTTCACAAATAATGACAAAAAATAATGGCTGAAATCTTGAAGGTGGGGTCTGTCACAGTAAAGTTATGAAAATGGTTACAATTGTAGCAGAAATGTTGTATTATATATCAAAATAAAGGGGATTGCACAAGGAATATGTTGGTAGGAGAATGTTTGCTTTAGGTTGTAAGTAAAATAAAAATAATAATATAATTTGTAAAATAATTGGACAAAAGTAGGTAAAAATAATGTAAACATTGCACTTAGAATGTGTTTTCTACACTCCTATACTGCTAATCATGTTTAATTTACTGAATAATCAAACAAACACCACTTGTCTTCAAGAATATAAACAGTATTGCTCATTTAAATCACCCAAAAGGAAGTTTTGGTGCATATTCTGAACCATGTCTTTTTCACACAAATGAAAAAAACTAATGGCCGAAATCTGGAAATTGGTGTATGTCGCAATAATGTTATGAAAATGGTTAAAATTGTAGCAGAAATGTTGTATTATATATCAAAATAAAGGAGATAGCACAAGGAATATGTTGGTAGGAGAATTTTTGCTGTATGTTGTAAATAAAATACAAATAATAATATAACTTCTAAAATAATTTGTTAAAAAGAGGTAAAAATAATGTAAACATTGTACTTACCGAGGGGGCGTTGTTATCCAATATCCTGATCACTGCTAATCCAATTGAATTTACTGAACAAACAACACTATTCTAAACTATAAACACCATTGCTTCCAATCAACCATCCGAAAAGAAGTTTCGCCGCAGATTCTGAATCATGTTTTTTTTTTTCAGACAAAAATTAGGAAAACACTTGGCAGATTTACATTTAATTGTCATGTCTGTTTGTTTTTATTTACTATATGTGGCAGTCTATTTGTGATATTTGGACCGATTGACCACTTTCTGACACCAGTTAAGCTCCCTGTCAGCGTCTCATACCGCACACAGGCACTCTATCTCCTTCATACGCACTCAAGGAACCACCAGTTATGCATATGGTACTTCTATCATTTATTTCAGGCGTACCTAATATAATTACATGGTATACACAGGCGGTGGTTTCATTACATAAATATACAAATGCCGCCTTGCATACGCTTATAGCACACAGTCAATTACACCAGTCCTACACTCGCTATCTTCAAACTAGCACTCTCGCAACGCTAAGCACTTGCTATCGAAAACACAAGCGTCCTCCCCTGAAACTGTCTGAGTCCCGTCAGGCATTTCTAAGCAGGTCGGCTGGACTCGTGGTCCTGGACCGCGTGCAACTCGTGATCCCCGTTTGGTCCTAGCCGTCACGTAGTACTGCAGTCCGCCCGTGTTAGGCTAGGTTATTTAGTGTACTGACGTCTAGTCCGTTCAGGGCAGTGTCACGTGAACTTACGTCCCCTCCTATCACTCAGTCTTGTCCTACCGGTGTCCTGTCTATGACACGTCAGTGTCCCCACCTGAGTCCTGTCTCCATTCTATCTACTGTCTTTTAGATGCCCTGTCTTATGACCATTCTATGCCTTGACTTGTGTCATGTCTCTACTCTATCGGCTATACTGTAGATGTCCTTATCTATGTCCTGTATGTCGTTATCTCAGTCGTTCTAACTCTATTCTGTCCTTTTGTCCCCTCTTTGTCCTGTACCTACATTCCAACACTCTTACACGAATAAATGATACAATTTTTCGTTCCATGTCAACGTATAAGAGACCGAATAGACTGACACAATGTTTGCAACATTTTGCAATGTGGAGGGGGCGAAGTGCCATGTCACGAAAAGAACTATGATAAGATCTATTGAATTGAGACGATAGTGCGCACTATAAATGAACAGAGCAAGAAAAGAACAGTTACAATTTACGTCATTTAAGCGGAGAACGTCTTACAAGATGCATGTCTCCAAACTGTGATTCCGGTGACGGCAAACCTATATATTGCCGCCGTTTGGTCTGTGTTAGTAGGGTTAGCTATTAGTTAGTGCTAGTCATAGAGTTTAGTCTCAGTGTGAAGTACGTTTCGATCATGTGCAAAGATTTTAATAGTTTTAGTCAGAAGAGAAAGATTATTCTCGAGAAAATAACTGACGTCCTGTTGTCATTTACAAGAAGCGTGAATGTACATCATCATTTATCACGAGTCCCCAGAGTCCAGGCAGTTGCCCGCACACTCAGAGATAGCTCCTTGGCATCCTCCTCCGCCTCCTACTCTTCCTCCTTTTTTTTTTTCCTTCTTCTTCTTCTTCTTCTTCTTCTTCTTCTTCTTCTTCTTCTTCTTCTTCTTCTTCTTCTTCTTCTTCTTCTTCTTCTTCTTCTTCTTCTTCTTCTTCTTCTTCTTCTTCTTCTTCCACCCTTTCACATCCATTGTAGCATACGTCCTCAACCAAACCACACCAAGCCGCTCTGTATGTGGCTATCTCCCGCAGCTAACTCCATGCCTTGCCAATTGTATTCATCTCGGTAATAACTAGACGTTCATTTAATCATTGCGATAACGTGTGTGTTTGTCTGTGTGTGTGCTCGTGTGATTGTGCGCTCGTGTGTGTGACCATAGTAAATTATATCGAATAAATACAAAGTAGCATATGCGCCAAATGTCACTTTCACATAGCCACACAAACTGGTAATTAACTAACGACAAAAACAGAAAACCATTTGTTTCGCTTGCATGTCAGATAAAACATAGCAGACGTCGATTCACATGGGTCGATCTGTGGGACATACATTAACGATCGTTTTTAATATCATCATGTTATACAACCTCAGTATTTGAAAGCTCACGTCTGTTTGATGTGCTCATCTAGAATGAACCTCGATGGTTTTTATTTATTTGTAAATTAAAGTGTTTCGAATAGGTTCTCACATCGCCTTTCAAGAAGCGAATATATGTCCTATGTCACGGTCACTTAAATCAGTATGTCTGTTATTACATTGAATATATTTCCTATTTCACGGTCACGTCAACCAGTATGACTATTATTGCATTGAATATTTTTCCCACTCCGCTTCGATTTAAACACATATTACTATTAATGTATCGATGTAATATTTCACCGTTGACAAAAGCTGAAAATACGATACAATAACTTAAAAGAGGATTAAATTATGCTCTGCGAAAAAAATAAATAAAGCAATAAATAATGGAATGTTGAGATACTTTACAAAGAGTTATGCTAACAACTAATGGCAGTATGTACTGTGCCCGCTGCTGGTGTAATTAATAATACTGCTTGTCATGTGTTTATGTTTTGTTGGAAGTATATCGGTTTATGGTAACATTGTTGTCATTATGTCAGAACGATCCATAGAGACAGGCAGGTTGACATATAGACAGGTTGACAGACATACAAGCAGACAAACAGATTGACAGACGTGAAATCAATCAGACAAACGATCACACACACAGATATACTTGATGGTAGATAGAAAGATAGAGAGAGCGAGAGAGAGTGAGAGAGAGAAAGAGAGAGTGAGAGAGAGAGAGAGAGAGAGAGAGAGAGAGAGAGAGAGAGAGAGAGAGAGAGAGAGAGAGAGGCGAAGGACAGGCAAATATTGAGGGACGCACAAACAAATATAGGTGCAGAAGGCAAACAAAAAGACATAAGTAGTTATATATGCGGGAATCAATTATCATTTCTGGATTGACCGCAGGATTTACCCCAATCGATCGGGGGAAAATCCTTATATGTTTGTTTTACCGCCACATGTTCGATCTTGTGAAAACGGACATCAATTTACCTAATTATCTCCCGCGTTATGGTACTATTTCCGGTGTTCCTCCAGGGGTGGGCACGCGATCCAGCGTGAACCGATGTGCGGTGTTCAGCGCGAACAGGCTGGCGCTGTGTAAGGTGTGATCGAATCCCATAAAATATATGTAGCATGGATGGGTAGGTGGGTAATATTAGACATGAATCCGAGGTGGAAACATTCTTTTACGGCTCTGATTGCGGGACAAACGGGGAGTGGAAAATCCGTCTTTGTGCAAACGTTTCTGACCCATCTACAAGACATCACCGATCCGATTCCAGACTAGATTATAAGGTGCTACGAAAAATGGCAATCCATGTATGAAACTATGAAGGGCATTCAGTTTAACGAAGGCTTGCCGGATATGGAACAGTGGACAGGTGAGAGATAGTGGTAATAGATAACCTAATGTCCGAGACAGATGATAGGGCAACTAACCTACTAAGTGTACTCATCATCGCAACCTCAGCCTCATCCATATAAGGATACAAGCAAGTGTATCGGATCTAAACAGTCTTACAAGAAATAGCCAATCAAGGTGGTGGTATAGAGTGTGTAGTCAAGTGATTCGACTATCCCAATTCATTCAACCTTTGGATCTCAGACCTAACCAGATACTAATGGAAGAAACCAACGTGGAAACGAACCAACAAAATAATCCAGACGGGGAAAGAACGTGGCCTTTGTTTGGTCAGTGAATACCGCGGTTAGAGATTGTCTTCTTCTGACAACTGGTCGTTATATACACCGTCATTGCCGTTTAACGTATTCAATCTGTCTCGAGACAGCGTCGACGCAGCCGAGGGCAAGTTGTGGTAGCTCTTCTAAGCACTTGTCTGTGTTGCATGCTACCAAACCCTAAAATATGAGTTTCTACGTGACGTTACCGAGCAATGCTTCGGCAAACATGATTCCCAAACAATACCCCAGGTCACTATTTCGTCAAATTACCGCAGACTATTGAGGTAAGTCAACATTACCTAGTGGGTCTGGCCGAAATTCAATTTCACAGCTACTACTGCAATGTGCTAGAGAATGAAGTGTGGGTACGATACATCTCACCCAACGGTAGAGTGATAAGAAAGATGTGTCCCCCGGGGATGTACAATTCGCCAGACGCGTTTATAGATGCGCTGAATCGACTAAATAAAGATCGGAAGTGGTCGACAAGCTCTGTGTTCTATTCCATTTCGACAACGCCTCAAAGAAAGTCATCAGGAAAATACCCGAACCAGGGATGTCAGAGTCCCAGAGGTATGAGAGAGAGGATAGAGGACAGGGACAGGGCATAGGTATAGTATGAGGGGAGTCGATGGGACTATACACCCAGGAATAGACAAGACATTGGGTGGTTAGAGACAGGACAGTGTCCTTGAATGACAGTACAACTTTGCACTGGATGACCTGAGACACCAGTCATCAACAGACGGGTGAAGTACAGGACGGTATCCAGAAGACCGAGACATCCTACTTAGCACGACTATTACGGACGACACGAGGCCAGAGACCACGTGACCACCGACCGAGAGCAAACAAACAGACTGGACTAGATGGATGTTGAGGAAGGATGTGTTTGGGAGATTTGTGAGAGAGAGTGCACCGAATATCTTATTGCTAATGCTAATAGAGTGTGGCATTGAATAGCATGGGCTCTGTGTGTGAGAAACCTTGTGATACGAGAACGCACGAGTGTATTTCTGATATGTACCTTATATAATGCCATAAGCTGTTGTAACTTGAGTTGTGTATTGCCTTAGTATGGATTTCACGTTAATAAATGTCATTAAATGCCCACGGTGTTGACCGATTCTTTGTACATGTAATTATTCCTGTCATTACCCTGGCAACGAGTAACTGAGACGTTGAAAAGTGGCCACTGTTACATTTAGAGAGAAGTTGCAAGAGATCTTAGATATATTTGAAGGTGAAGGTATAGACCTGAATAACGACCTGCAGAATGTCTACGTCTATTGCGATCTCATAGCGGCAAGACCAGTCGGAGACGTCATGGTCCCAATACTAAGGACTGTCCTATCATGAATCAGCGCTCGACCTCAGTATTTCGCGCCTACGACAAACCTCATTACGTGCTACTGAGTCGTTACTCCTTTGTAACGGTGGAAATACTTTTAACCACCGATACAGGCATACAGGTCTCATTCACTACCGGGACTTCAGTGCTGACGTTACATTTTCGAGCTCGGAAGCAATCAGACCTAGAATAATGGTGAAATAGGTGGTGTTACGTCGAAACCCCAGACTTTACGAAGACTTTTACTGTAACCAAGCTGGACATGGCACGCCGGTGTTTGTGGGTGGTCGGAGTCAAAGAACTCGTGGTATCGGCAGGTTCTTCGGTGGACTCGGTCGCATGATTCTACCCTAGCTAAAGACCGGTGGTAAAACCTTACTCAGAGAAGGTATCGGTATGGGTCTCCGAGTGGCCCAAGATGCTTTAGCTGGTAGGAATGGTGGGGAATCCTTTATCGAACATGCCAAGCAAGCCGGTCAGCGTCTACTGCAAGGATCTGTCAACCACGTTAGCCAATCGGGTAGCGGTAGTAGAAGAAAGAGACATCCAGTGCCAACCTATGAGCCCGGTAAACGTATAAAACTGATCCCCGCACCTCGTCGAGCTTCACAAGAAGAATCAACAGTACTCAGATATCTTTGCATGATGTCTTTAATTTACACGCACAATTACAAGTCATCGTCTACGCCGAGCACGCTGGGATAATTGAAATCTCCAAGACCAGTCAAGTGCTCACAGACTACGTCTCATAAAGGACAGATGATCACCAGAATACTACTAACTGATACTATAATAGGTGGCTACAGATCAGAGTACAACCCACTCAGATGTTTGATATGACCCAGAGATGTGATGACACCAGATATGTGATCAACCCCAGATGTGTACCTGACAACCAGAAGTTTCATATGCTCAATAACCGGATGACAGCCCACATGACACTTTACCATGACCCAGGCAATGATGTGAAGAAATACTGTGTTTTGAAAATTAAAATAAAGAAAAGAAAATTTGCGTTATCTTGGTTTTTTTCCCTCTATACTTTATGGGCTGTCTTTGGCAGATCATTGTATGTATTTTTTCCACAGCCACAGTCAACATGAAGAAACATCCTCTCGCAGCAGTCTACAAGAAAGACGAAAACAAACAAACCATACCACTAAAAACACACAAACAAGAAAATTGCACTTTCATAATTTTTATTTTCATAAAATCTATTGCATGAAATGCTCAATAGTGTTGAATGTGCAGAAGATATAGTCAACAAAACATTTTATTGACAATATCGGATACGGGTAATTTCAGTACATTTATTGACAAAGTGCAGTTAATAGTTTTCATTACCTATAATGACCAGTGAAAAGGTGACAGAAAGTGACACACATACACTGATTCGTTTATTTTCATTGATATATACATTTCACTGTACCACACATATGACCACTTTAAAATGTTTAATAGAACACACATAGATCGTAACTGACCACATTTTAGACAGTAAAAAGTAGAAAACATATACACATATTTACAGTAGGACGTGTTATCTGTCTAGTTGTGATGTAGTGACCTTGTCTGCGTGTACATGACGTTTTATGTAGAAATATGATAGCGAGTTTCTGTATTGTGTGTATGTGTAGATAGGCGTGTCTTGTGTTTTGAAACCAAAATGTGCCCCACCCGTCACTGTCTGCGTGTTGAGTACATCTAAAATTGTTTGTCTGTCTAGGCAGCTGTTGTGTTGTTTGGTTAGGCCCTTTGTGCTTGTTTTATTGTAGTCTCTGAAACAATGGTACGGTTTGCTGCATAAGGATACCATTCCATACCCTTCGTATTCAAATTTAGATAACCCTGGGGTTCTCTTTTCATAAGCTTTGATAGTCTGGCAAGCCTTACAGGTATCAGTACTAGTGATATGAGCAGAGCAGACTTCAGCTGGGAACCACTGATTATAAACGCTATCATATTCTGCTCTAAGATGTGGTCTGCTTACTGCTAGTGTAGGTTTGCTAAGGGCTAAGGAGAGAGAGACAGAGAGAGAGAGAGAGAGAGAGAGAGAGAGAGAGAGAGAGAGAGAGAGAGAGAGAGAGAGAGAGAGAAGAGAGAGAGAGTGTCAGTATCCATATCGCATAACTGAAAATCCCCCTTACCTATTAATTTATCTATGAAATCATAGTAAAATTCTAACATCCTCAATTTGGCATATTGATAAACGAAAAAACCTATTTGTAAAGGAAGATCTCAGACTGTTGTCTTCTGTCCCTTTTCTACTTCAAAAATGTCGTCCGTCAGTGGTGGCATCTTTTTAAAATGGGGATTATTCACTAGCGTGGTCCTCTCTTCAGCCTTACAATACGAAACATCCGAATGTTTGGCCTTATTGGTTAGGGTTTTGCCGTAAGCGGCATTCACAAGTAATTTCATGGTTTCCGCCATAACGATAGAGGCCGTATTGCTGTCACCTTCTCATCTGGCATCAGACTACCTTATCACCAAATTCTTGGAAGCAGCTAACTGGCTTATACTTAATGATTTGGTATATATGGGTGACCTGTAGCCCATGTTCAAGATACCATTTTAATAATGGTGTGGCCAACATGATCTTTTCTCCAATATAGCTACCTATAAGTGTCCGTCTAGAACTTGTCAACAATTTATTTGACTGTGCGTACTCACGCACAAGGTCACCAATATCCGATTTGCCCACTTCAGTATTTTTGAAAATGTGTGTCATATCTGAGAAGCGCTCTTTAAACTTATCTGGTACATGTATGTCACACTCTATCAACCCAAACAAAGTCTCGTCTTTTACAGCCGCTGGGATCTTTTCTTGGTCTATGCCCTGTCTATTATGCCAAGGTATGACATATGTGAATGTCGCCTTGACAAAACCATTAATGTCACTATCGGTCTTTTTAGGTTCTTCCATTCGCATTACCACTTCTCTACTACTTGAACTTTAACATCGTTAACTAAGTAGTCGTGAATGTCACAGGTGTGGTCGTATAGTTCTGTCAGAGGTATCTTATTAACTGGGTTAATGTCAATACCCCGAGTCAGGTGACAGTCTGGATGTCCTTGGCATAGACATCCTTGAAAATCGATGTACAGTTATATAACCCCTATCCCACCCATATACTCTAATATGGCGCGTCTCAAGACATCTCCTGCCCATTAAACTGTGTCCTCAGCTCTATGTGATGGGTATGCTCTATCCATGCCAACCACTCTCTGCACTGAGCAGTGTAACATCTAGAATTAGGAGTCTTGAAATCATCTGCTGCCTGTTGAATTACAGGAACACATGTAGGTATCTTTTGCATTAGACCCCACAAATAGAGTGCATTAGCGTCATATGCTTTCAAACTCTCAACTAGCTTACCCCCTCTGATGCGTTCTAACATACCTCGTGGTAGCTATGAAAGATTTTGGACGGCCCTCTTACAATATTGTCTCTGAGTGTTTTGCGCAGCACTTTCTCGTTCTTGGAACAATATGAAAACACTACGATTGTGGGCAGAGTCATGAAAAGATACTTTAAGGTTACTCCGGGGATAGAAATACCATCTTTAAACATGTCTACACCTAAATCCTTGTAGAAAGTAACCTGATCCTCCAAGGCCTTAATAAAGGGTTGCGCATCTTTGTTATTATACCACACAAGAAGGTCTTCTAATGTGTTCATCTTATTGTCATCCCAAACCTTCTGACACACTTGATACTCCTTCTATGTAATGTTACTGTCAGCGTGTTGGGGAGTGCGGGTGAGGACATAGACAGGACAATAGAGATGTCAGAGACAGGACAATAGATACGTCATAGACAAGACAATAGAGGTGTCATAGACAGGACAATAGAGATGTCATAGACGATATGGTAGAGATATCATAGACAGGACAGATTCGGGACAACAAGACCCAGCTGTAACAGGACACATGGTTATAAACAGGACACAGGGACATAGACGGGACTACGTCATTGATTGGCAGTACAACCATGCACTGAAATACCTGAGTCAACAAGACCGGACAGCAAGTACGGCAAAACAACTCACGCAACACGAATATCACAGGGGACATGCGGCCAAGCACGACGTGACTATCAGACCGAACACCAGAAGGCTCAGACTGGACTTCGGACGTTGAAGAGGAAATACGTGTGCGAATGGGCGGGAGAGTGTATTAAATGTCAATGTGAAAGCTAGCCTGCTGAGTGAATATAGTAGCGAGTTATTCAGTGCGAGGAAATGAGAGTGAACTGTATTATGAGCGCACGGAAGACTGCGAGGGCTGAGTGTGATTTGCCATTAGTGTAGATACAATGTCATGATACTAATTGTGATACCATTTGTGCACACTTTGATATATGTATTCATGTCACGATACTATCGTTTGCCTGAATAAATAAGTTTATCCTACATGCGCTGGTTAAGGTTTCCCTGAGTGCATGTAGAAAGACTCACTGTCAGAATTATGTTTGACGAGCTAAGGTTACCTGTATTTATAAGACGTTGACAGTTACTATTTCTAAGTTTTGAAAAAAAATGCTTCGTGTGGGGATAATTTTGTTTCTTTTAGGTTTCCTTTTTCTGATATGTATTCGTAACATAATTTTCCTTTCGTTTCCTTAATATTATAGGCGGCTAGGTATTTTGGGTAGTTGAAGCCTGGCGCTAAGAGTTACTTATATCGAGAAATTTTAGTTGGTCCGTGGCAGTGCACATAAAACTATTGTTTCGTTTGACGACAAAGTTGTGTGACACTTCTTCTGATTTAAGAAACTACGAGAATATGTATTTCTTAATGAGTTTAATATCGTACATTCCAGAGTTGAACTCCAGGACCGGCATCCCCTTTAATTACACATCGAAAATACCAATTAATGTGTTTTCATTTATCTAATCTAACCCTATATACACATCTTCGACCTTCGACCTACGCAGCATCAGCGATTCTGGTTAAATGATCAAGAATTATATTCACCAGATCATGAGGATCGCCCGCTGTGATGAAGCAGACCGGAGCCTCGAACCCAGAGATGATAGGCGCAACTGAAGCACGACATAGGAACATGTTTTACTAATCAATGTGTTGAAATAGTATCACTAGGAGGATTGGAATTCCCAAACAAGCATTCAAAGTCGTATGTAGCTCTGTACTGGTAAACATACTTAGTATTGACTGGGATGCCTTGCTCGGAAATTAGCACCCAGATGGTTACTGGTAGACGGTAAAACCCTCCTTTATAATTTTCTACAGTCTACCCCCGTTAGAATTGCGTTCATGTCGTTCAATTTTTCAACAATCGTTCCACAGCGTCCCACAATGTGGACAACTAAAAGCATGAGCTACTATGTAAATATCATTAATGTGTATAAAATTATCTTTGAAAGATAGTAGTCTTAGAGTTTCACTGTATGGTCCACTACCTCTAAGTTTTGGTACTAATGAGTGGTTAGCATCATATTCAAAAATGTCTTTGTTAAGACCAAAATGCAAGTAAATGGGCATATTCTTAAACAAGTGAATTGGTACAACTATCTCAGAACAGTCATAACATCTGATGGGAGATGCCTTGTAGACATTAGAACAAGAATTGTCATGGCGAAGATAGCCTTTTGCAAGATGAAAAACATACTGACCAATAAAAAGATATCAATTGAAACGAGAACAAGAGCGTTGAAGTGCTACATAGAGCTTGCACTTTTATATGGATGTGAGGCGTGGACAATGAGCAGACAAGCTGAAAAACATCTGGTGGCTGAGGAAATGTGGTTTTCTGAGGAAAATGCAAAGAATACCATGGACAGATAGAAAAACCAATGAGCAAGTCCTTCAAGAAACAAATGAATATCGTAAATTGATTAGAGACATTAGACGTAGACAGTCACATTTTTGGGCATGTTATGAGAAGAAATGAATTGGAGAACTTGGTGACACCTGGCAAGATTGAAGAGAGGAGACCAAAGGGAAGACCAACGACTATATACCTGGATGGCTTGGCCACGTGTCATGGTCGAGAAAGGAACAAGGAGCTGATCCACGACTCTGGTGATCGAGTGAGATGGCAAAACATGACCGCCCACGCTTATCGGAAGTGGCACATAATGGATATATGGTTATTATTATACAATGTAATCCCCTTGACGGGCTTCCCTGCATATTAGATATATGATACTAGTCTCATATATTACAACTAAACCGCAGTAGATGGGTGAAGTTATACATATCAGGTAAACTGCATTTAATTCAATAGCCATTTCGGGAATACATTTCATGCTGGATCTACTATGTATCCAGATCATTTAAAATACAAATCCTCATTGATGGGGATCGAACACATAGCAAACATGCCGGCGGGCAAGAGTTCTATCCACAGTGATACCGCTAATATTATGTATTAATGTGCACACATGTACATAACGACAATACTAGCAATGGGAGTTTTATAAAAATAATTCAAAGGCCTTTGTACTTTTACACTAATTTTATTATAACCAAAATTTACATCTATCGCATCATAGGTTCATTACGTCCATGAGTTAATAAGGACAATACTGTATAAATGCACCATACACCACTGTCAGTCAAACATCGCTACCAACAGAAAGCCGCGTATAATCAACTGGCTGTCATGAAGTCCATACTTTTGCTGACGTGTCTGTGTTTCATTAGCGTTACCATCGTATCCGGTAAGTCTTCTTCTTATTTTTCTTTCACCCTATATGCAGGGCTCAAACAACTTACGTCAAGACTCTCTAACCTTAGATATTCCGTGCAGCTCTGTCAATGTCCTTCTGAATGTGTTCATTTCTACTCCTACTTCTCTTGTCCTTGTATTTTAGGTCTTCCGTATTTCTGTTCTCCTTATAGTTCGTAACAAAGGTCATGCGAATTATAGTATTGTATTGTTTTCTCAGTGTCTGTCCCATCCGACGCCACAGTATTTTCTTGTCCTCTTGGTTCAGTGGTATTTGTTAGTTTTCACCATGAGCTCTATATTTGTGATTCTGCCATGCCATTTCATTCCTTCTATTTTACACAAGTAACCAATTAAATTCACTAAACTTCTACTCAGAATCATAATGAGAAGAACCAGAAAGAAAATAAAAAGGGAAATGAGTGAAGAACAGTATGGTTTTGTGGAGGAAAAGGGCACAAACAATGCAATATATACATTAGGGACAGTAATAGAAAGGTCAATAGAGAAACAAATCGACATATATTTGTGCTTCAAAGATTATACTAAGGCACTTTATAAAGTAAAACATGACGAACTGATTAAAATGTTAGAAGATATCAACATTTATGGGAACGATTTAAGAATAATAAAGAATATTTACTGGAACCAAGTAGCAGCAATTAAAGTGGGAAATAAAGAGGGTAGTTACGAAAACATAAAACGAGGAGTACGACAGGTGTGTGTCTTGTCTTAGTTTAGTTTCGTCTAGTCGATGGATCAAAATCATGGTACACGGGTGCAACCCATAAGTGCTCCTTTCTCCTCCTAACTCAAACCTGAGTCTGGAGAAACTCAGCTCAGTGCACGAATTCCGTAGCACCGGCGAGGATCCTGAACTACTTTGGGTAGATTTTTAACTCGAAATTTTGCCCGGGCAGCGTCGTTAGGCTACTCTTTTTCGATTTCAAACTGCCAAGGGAATTTTTACGTGCGCAACAATACACATGGGAGTCCGATCTCAGTACCCAGAGACCAGAGAAAATGTTATTACTAGAAGTCCACGAGAAAAAAATCCCAGTTATCACCGGGGCTTGAACCCGGGACCTCCAGCACTCGATGCGGACACCATACCTCGAGACTACGAAAACCCCATAATGTCGTGTCATCAAATCTCTTTTCTCTATATAGCGAAGTAATAATGAGAGAGATCAGAGAGATGCCAGGAATACTAGTTGGGGGTTATAATATAAATAATATACGGCATGCCCGGAAAGGTTAACCCGTTCAAAAAATGCCTGCAGAAGTAGGATGTCTCGGCCTAACGGCGCAAGAATGCAGCTCTGTTGTAAACAGGCCCAACGCAATCACGTCCGAAAAAAAACTATGGATGAACGCAGAAGGAGATATACTCTATGCAGATGACACATTTTTGTTGGCGGATAATTCAACAGATCTACAAGAATTTTTGGTCACTGTAGTAACAGAGAGTGCAAGGAAAGAACTCTCCTTGAATATCAAGAAAACAGTAACAATGGTGATATCAAAGAAAATGATGACACCAAAATGTGATACAGAAATAGAAGGCAACATTCTTAAACAGGTGGATAATGTTAAATATATAGGGGCATTTATAGCATCAGATAAAAGATGTACAACAAAGATTAAGAGCAGAATAGGAGAAGCAAAAGCAGCATTTCAGAAAATGAAGTGTATCTTATGCAATAAGTCACGGTCACTGAATGTAAGAAAGAGAGTGCTGAAATGCTATGTAGAGCCAGTTTTGCTGTATGGCAGTGAATCTTGGAATGTAAATGAACAAATTAAGAAGAAATTAGAAACAACAGAGATGTGGTTCCTGAGACGAATGTTGCGAATTCCTTGGACTGCCAGAGTAACTGCCTGATACTGGCTAATGAAACTAGAACATTATATACAACAATAAAGAAGAGACAAACATCTTTCTTCGGTGATGTGATGAGAAAAGAGGCATTGGAGAACATCGTGACAACTGGAAAGATTGATGGGAAGAGAGGCAGAGGCAGACCAAGAGATATGATGCTGGATGGACTGAGACGGTGGCATGGAGGAATATCATCAGTAGAGTTGATCCAGAACATCAATGACCGAGATCTGTAGAGAGCCATGAACGCCAACGCCAGCAGGGTACTTGATGATGATGAACCAATTAGTGAATCATTGTACTTTATTTGTAATCGTGTTCGTTGTTCTCCTTGTTTCTGACGCAAACGGCAGAATGGGTTTAACAATAGAAGTGAATAAGTTATGCGCTATGTTTAATTTCTTTTGACTTCCAAACATTTCTTAGTGATATAAATGCTCCTCTAACCTTCCGTAGTTTTGTTTTATCTGTGTCGGTTCAACCCACTCTGGGTATATTGCTACCTAAGTAGATGTATGATTCCGCCTCTTGAAGTAAGGTTCTCCAAGGAATATATAGTTCTTGATATATTGTATTTAACTTTCTCTGCCACATATATATTTATAACTGTAATTGTTGTGATCTCTCATTTAATGTTGCTCATCCTGCACCTAATTTCGTGTTTGACAAGATAAAAAGGTCATTAGCAAAATCTAGGACATCGGGATGGTTTGTTCGAGGAATCAATTGGATTGTTTCTGCATGTGCCTGTTTATTGTCTTCATATTTCTGTCTATCACCATTAAGACAATTATAGGGTATAAAAGACATCACTTCCCCATCCCTGTTCTTATTTCGAATATCTCTGTTAGTGTTTTCTTATGGATGACACAGAACCTCGTAACTCTAAATGTTGACTCAATAAGTGATTACTTGTTTGCGATATTCAGTAATGTCTCAACATTTCCAGAGAGAATTCATTTCGATGCTATCAAAGGCTTTTTCATATTTCACAAATCCAATATAAAGTAATGAGTTCAGTTTAATCATGGGCTCTGTTATTATGTCCGGTATTACTGTCTGGTCAGTACACCATCTATATGGTCGTATGTCTGCCTGTTCATCCCTTTGTTGTTTGTCAATGGGGTAATTGCATCTCGTAGATCCTCCAGAACGACCCTGCTTAATATTTTCTTAGAAACTGACAGTATAATGTTAATACAAATCATACTATTGTAGGTTCCTTTTCTTTGGCAGCTTGTCCTCTCTCCAGTCTGTTGGGCTTTCTTCACTTTCGTAGATCTCGCTAAATAATATGTGTAGTAGTTCACTGAAGTGTTTACATTAGTTTTAACGGCTTCTGAGTGAATGACATCTGGACTAGCAGCTGTCCCATCCTTCTGAAGATAGTTATCTTTACTACTATTTATCTTACATGCTTTCCCGCAATTAATATCCAGCTACACTTCTGCAGGCTGGATATCCGGAAGGTCTTTTTGATTAGTTATATGTATGCGTGGTCAACGTAATCAGACCATTTGTTTAGATGATTACTATTAGTGAGCGCTTCCCCATTTCTATTGTTGATAAGTCCAGATTGTTGACTATATTTGCCCTGCTATATTTCCGGTGGTACATTAAACATCTTTTTAGGTTTGCTTTCAATTTTGCTTTTTCTGCCTATCTTGTTACGTCATCTATACATTGCTTTTTTTTTATACATCTCTATCTCTTTCTTAACGTCTTTATTACCTACCTCACATATCTCTGGCTCTCTGGCCAGTAGCCCTGTTTTTGCTAGTATTTGTCTCTCGAGCTTCATTTGTGTTTGTCTTATCAGAAAAAGGTAATCTGCATATACGTCTGCTATACTAAAACCTCTTACGTCGTGGAGAGGTAATTTAAATTATCTCATAGGTACAGCTATGACCACCGGTCTCCCTGGCCTAGGTTTTAGCGACTTTCTCCGTAATCCCATTTATGCACGTGAGCAAACGCAGCTGCGCGAGAATCGGTAATGGTTCTCCCCTCGCCCGTTACTTACGGGATATGTGAGAAATCAACAACAGCGGTAAAATGCTGATGTTGACAGCGATGTCCTGTAATAGGATATGCGGGAAAACAATTAAAACAAAAACAGCTATGACCAATTTCATTTTCTATTGTGTGGTGTACGTTGAGCGGATGGACATTAAATATAATGTATATTTTTAGATATATATAAAGTAGTGGTAGGACATTACATTTACTTCATACCTCTTGATACAGAAAAAGCAGTAGTCGAACTATAACTTTAATTGCTATTTCGAGACACAGATAATGTAGTGGTGATCACTAAACATTATAGGTATGTCTAGACACAGATAAAGTAGTGGTTGAACACTAAACATTATAGATGTCTAGACACAGATAAAGTAGTGGTTGATCATTAAACATTAAAGATATGTTTAGACACAGACAAAGTAGTGGTTGAACGTTGAATATAACAGCTATTTCCAGTAGCCGTTGTAAACTAAATATTATTATTTCTGGATACAGATAAACTAACGTTTGAACATCAAATATTACTTATATTTTTAGGCATGACTGAAATAGTTGTTGGACATTAAATACAACTGATAATTCTAGATATGATCATGTAATGGTTGATCATTAAATATTATTGATATTTCTAGATACAGATACAATTAGCAGGACTAGTATATTTTATGACGGTCTCCCTGGCTGAGGGGTTAGCAACTTTCTCCGTAACCCCGAATACTCTCGTGGTTGACGTGAGCGCACGAGAATATGAAGAGGTTCGAGTCGCGCCAGTGGTAATCTAGCCTAGGAATCAACATACAACTGAAAGATGCTGGTGTTGACCGCAATATCCTGAAATAGGATGGAAACGCGGGGAAAAAAGGTATATTTTATACTTTACGATGTAAAAGTGTTGGGCGGAAGTCTCTGTGTCCACATGTAACACGTGGCTAATATAGACTCTATCACGCTGATCAGATGTACGTGTTCTATAATCTCTCGTATCCGTGTGTGTGTGCCTGCTCCGTGGCGAAGTGGTTACGGGCGCAGTTCTTAATCCCGCATACCGTGTTCGATCGAAACACAGTTGCCAGCGATTTGGCAGCAGACCGCTTTGTGCTGGTTATTTTCCGAACTGGTATTGGTGCCTGTCGTTCACAAAGCAATGGCAAACTACTGAACATAAACATACCAAGAGATCACGAACAGCAAATAAAATGATGGGGTTCAATGCGATGTCCTGTAAAAGTTATGCAACTAACTTCTTATTCGTGTGAAGGCTCCCTGTGGACGTTGTGTTGCTGTCTGTAGACAATGACATATCTACAACCTGTGGAAACCATCTGACTAACTTGTGGCTATTTCCAGTCAGATCGTACGTGCTGTGTTGAACCATGACTGGGTGTATCCTAATATGTTTCCCTCCGGATGTGAAGTCCCAGTATCAGTCTTCCCTACTCTGTTCCGTGAGTATGGAGAGGAAATGGGAATTCTGCAACACATTCCCCTGGAAGTAGTTGTGTTGTGCCTTGGTTTGGAATACAGTTTCTACACCAATCTTACTCTGATAGGAATATATTCATGTCTGACTATTTACTATTTTCTGTGTGATGGCATTGCTGTCTGTGGGATACTACTTGGCGAGGTCCCAATCTCTTCCACGATGGCCAGCCATGTTCACTATTCTCCACCACATTGCCTGTGAAGGTAAATAAGAAAAATCAATTATGGATAATAGATCAAATATTGAGCTAAATGACTCAAAGAAGGAAAGCAAGGAACACTCCAGAGTATATATTAATAGATAGAAATATTCGCCACATGTGCAGATTTGCCAAAGAACAATGGGTACAGGCACAATGTAAAGAAATAGAGGATCTATTAATAAAACACATCTCGAAAGAATTGCATAAAAATATAAGAAGATTTACAAAAAATAAAAATAATATAACAGGAAATTGTTGTATGAGATGAAAAGATGGAGAAATTATAAATGATAATACCGACATAATACAAAGATGGACAGAATACACAGAAGAGGTGACAGAAGGTTCAATAAACCAAATGTATAATACTCAAGATGGACCAAACATATTAAAGGCTGAAGTAGGGAATGTTATTAAAAAGATGAACGAATGGAAGGATGCAGGACCTGACAAGATAACAACATAGATCATAAAATCCCTGTCCAGCTTTGACATTGATACTATCACAGAATTATGTAATGATATATATAATACTGGGTACATTCCTCAGGACTTTAAAACATGCATTTTCATCACACTACCGAAGAAGCCAAGAGCTGTTGATTGTGAGGATTACAGAACTATTAACTTAATGAGCCACATAACTAAGATACTACTCAAGGTCATTTTATAAAGAATTCAAAATAGTATAGATGATGGACTAACTGAAAAATAATTTGGGTTCCTCAAAAATAGCGGCACCATAGACGAGATAATCTGTTTGAGGATGTTAATTGAAAAATGCATAGAAGTTCATAAAAATAGATAAGTCTGTTTTATAAACTACAAGAAAGCGTTTGACAGAGCACAATGTGAACGACTCATTGCATGCCTTCAAGACATTGGAGTAGACAGAAAGGACATCAGACTTATTAGTAACTTGTATTGGGAACAACTGGCGTCAATTAGATGCGGAAATAATTATTCGCCGCCCATAAATATAAAAAGAGGAGAACGGCAAGGATGTTTGTTGTCCCCAAGCCTAATCAACCTATACACAGAAAGAATTTGTAAACAATTAGAAAAGGCTGGACTTAACGTCACTGTAACAAAATCTTAGATATACTGACGATACCGAGTTACTAGCAGAAAGTGAAAAAGAGTTACAAAACCTAGTGGAACAAGTAAACAGGCATAGTGCAGAATGTGGCTTAGATATTAACATCCTAAAAACGACAACTATGATAAATAGCAATAGAAAGAGAAAGATCATCAATGAACATCACAGTAAACAGGGAGATACTAGAACAAGTAACAAGTTTCTCCTAACTTGGACGTGTACTAACAGATGATGGCAGAAGTGAAATAGAAACCAGAAAGAGAATAGTAATGGGGAAAAAAACATGATTTCAACAGCATGCAATCAGTATTAACATCTAGAGAGATTAACAACGCATTAACAATGATAATTGTCAGATGTTACATATATTCAACACTATTGTATGGTGCGGAGCCAGGCCATTGAACAAGTAGCTAGAAAGTGGAATAGCTGCTCTAAAAAAATTTGTTGCGAATCCCTTACGGGACGTTGCAGTCAACACCAGCATTTTCATGCTGCTATTGATGTACTAGGCAAGTGTTACGTTCAGTAGTTTGCCATTGTTTCTGGGGGAGTGTTCTAGTGAAGTTCTTTTGATGTCACGCAGGTGTCTTCAGGGGCACTAACTATTTCCAGAAATCTTATGTCCCCTTGGTTTAATCAAGGCAAGAGTTGTCTTTCTTTGTTCACAACCAAACATTCGTCGGTCCATTTCATCTCGCGAGTTTGGCAATTCTACTTAGACCCGACTTGTTTTTCTGTACTGGTTAACAACAATTGTGGCCTTGAAAACATGCCGTGAATCAGACTGTCTGTATTATCATCATCTGGTTAATCCACAGTAATTTCATGACACGAGGGTCTGCAGGAACCTGGCCCTTGCTGAGCAGGAAACGATGATTATATAATTGTGTTTCCTGAGTGATAGTTTACATCAAAGTAAATCAAGACACTGACGATAACACCTGTACCAGGAACACTAGTAGATATAGATACCTGGAAGATTAACATTTTGTGTTACAATTGGTGAATTCCCATCATTACCAATTAACAGTGTGTGTTACAATTGGGGAATTCCTAGGATCATATAAATACTACCATTTAGTTTTCCAAAGTGACAGTCACATTAGTTTCTAGGATTCTCTGATCACAGAACATTTATGAACAGAGTAATTGCACGGTGTGTGTTAGATTGATGATCAATATTGGACTATTTCCACTATTGGTGACCAAGCATCCGGAATGTTCAAGAGCTATCGGAGGAAGTCGACACTTGGCCTGAGAGACACACAATGTGGGTGAGGTCTTCTGTCCTATATATGGTGCTGTTGTGATGAAACAGACTTTGCTCCTGAGCTATTCGGTCTGATTCTACATACAGACTAGATTATACGACAGACATTCTACACATACACTTTGCACATACATGACACGTTTCTCTATTACACTAATTCGTTGTTTTGTTAGAGCCAGTGTTGTGTAGTATGTTTCTGAAAAGAATGAGAGGGGGCTTGGTTCAGAAGAGAGAGAGAGAGAGAGAGAGAGAGAGAGAGAGAGAGAGAGAGAGAGAGAGAGAGAGAGAGAGAGAGAGAGAGAGAGAGAGAGAGAGAGAGAGAGAGAGACTGACAGGGTGTTGTGGACAGAAATCAAGAGGATTCTCAAGATAGTGATATGGGGTTAAAAGAATGTTGATGTTGATTCCCCTCACCCCAGGGACGACACATATATACTACGACAGCGATCACAATTTTTAAAACTCGTATATTTAAAGGTGTGTGTGCCATCTCTGTCAAGCAGGGTGCGTACATTCCAAGTTCACGTTTGTGAATGATCAGTACCATTTCATTTTTTAATAGTTTCGCGAAGTCACACAAATAATCGCAGATTGCAAAGTAAAACCCATTATTCTGGAATGTTGAAATAGCTCTAAGCTGAGGAAGCAAACATTGTGTCAATGGTTCCTACAGATGATGATGTCTGGATGTCATTTGATAAGCCTGAGATGAAAATGCAGTCTTTGGAGTGGAATTATTGACAATTATCAAAAAGAAATAAATTCAAGACGACTCCATCGGTAGGAAACGTTATGATCACTGCCTTTTAGGACACTGATGTTGTGATGCTTGTGGACGTGATGCTAAGATGTGAGATAATCATTTCTACTGATTACATCAAACCACTATCAAAAATCAATAAGCGGTTCCGCAGAGTTCGACCTACCACGAATTGAGCAGAACTGTTGCTCTAACACGACAACGCACGCCATCACACACGACAGAACACACACAGGGCGGGGGGGGGGGGGGGGGTCGTTTATTGCTAAATTGGTACGTCTACCCAATAGCACATATGTGGCTCTCAGTGATTTTCTTCTTTCTGGTCACTTAAAAATGCATACCGTAGGGTAATGATTGATCATGATAAGGCGGTGAGTCATACAGTAATGAAATGCCTACGTGAGCGGGACACATCCTGGTACAGTCAAGGCATGCACGCACTTGTTTTGCTTTGAGGCTAGTATTTTTGGAAGAAATGTTCATGCATAGTATTTATACACTTCCCTTATTTTGAACAGTATATGGAAAACAATACGTTTGAATTCTTTCTGACCATCCCTTCAAATGCAAACATACACGCCCTGGTATTCACATTCCTCACTTCTCACACAGGGACGTCTAAGAGGGTGCTGGACTTTCTCAGTTTTCACAACGGTGACTTTGACAACGAAAATCAGACCAAGGAAGCCGGAGATGACCATGACTTCGTAAGGGTCAGGATTATACCTGTGGATGTCAAATGTTTTCGACCGGTAAGTGGACATATCCTTCAATCGTTTATTTATGTATCCTAAGTGTGTTGATCTGCCAATATCTGTGTGTATCTGTTTCTTTCACGAGAAATATCAGACAAGTAAGTGCATCAGATTGCTAACGAGATATACGAGTGGGGATCCGCATGAAAACCCACATGTCATTATTGTTGTTAAAAATGTCAAGAGTGTTTAGCACGTGATATCACGGTGCAGACAAACACCGTTACGTACAAAACACAGTTTAAAGATGGCCGCCCCATTTTTGACATGCATGAAAGACGAGAAGCCGGTTTTGTCACCCGTTTTTATCAGTGAAAGGGAAAAACGACGAAATAAGGTTCAGTATGATGATGCATGCTTGTCAGTCCAGCAAGTGTATGAGTGTAGTTAGAAGTTTCAAAACGGCGTTATTTCTGTGACAGAATGTTTACGACCCGGTCAGGCACACTGAGTGGTGACCCCAGACTCGATATGACTACAAGAATCCAAGCACTTTATTGGCGCTGAAGGACCTCCATTGAACGTAGTGATGACTACATCGAAACATGATACATTTCTACTTTACTTTTTCAGAATATATTCACCGAAAACAAAAGAGAAACAATAAGTTAGCATTTTAATTAAAGCCACCTCGTAGATTATGGTTCAAGGCTATATTGTGGTGGAAGAGAGGGTGGGGGAAAGGGGGAGGGGGGGGGGGGGTTCTGTGTAGATGTAATAACAATACAAGGATATATAAGTCACCTGAATTTATTCTGTAGTCTCCTGAACATCCCTGAGAGAGATGAAATACCCTACCCTTGAGAGAGATTGAACATCCGTCCCTTGAAGAAGATGGAATACCTGTCCGTGGAGTGAGATGAAATACCTGTCTATAGAGCGAGATGAATTTCCTGTCCGGAGATCGAGATGGAATACCCTTCCCTTGAGAGAGATACAATACTCGTCCCTTGAAGGATATGGAATACCCGTTCTTAAAGGAGATGAAATACCCGTCCGAAGAGCGAGATGAAATACCCGTTTAGCACACCAGTGAAGACAATCTGGCATCACAGGAGTGTCCTAGATGGTCTTGGTATATCTTGGATACAAATACACCTTAGGGCTTGACTTACACTGACGCACACATGATAATTTTAATTAAAAAGACTACATAATACGTGATTGACTTCAGACCAGTGTTAATACAACAATTTACACAACCAGTGTCAATACAACAATCAACACACAACAGGTGGTAATACAGCAATCAACACACAACCAGTGCTAATACAGCAATCAACACACATTCAGTGTTAATACAGCAATCAACACACAACCAGTGTTAACACAACAATACATAATCAATGTTAATACAGCAATCAACACACAACCAGTGTTAATACAACAATTAACACACAACCAGGGTTAATCGGGAAGGCTTCTCTCCAACGGTTCGGTTGTGAATCAGAAACATACGAGACGACAATACGGTCGTCCCACCTACGACAATGTGAAGCAACACTGTAACCACGCCTCTTACACTGTCAGTCAGTTTATCCGTTGTCCATACCAGTCATTTATATCCCTTATTGTTACTGGGTCGGAATAAGCAACACCCTTCAAGTGGTGTAGTACAAAGAAGTCTCACAGAGTAATATCTCAAACTACACTTGCTGAGAATCTTCACTCTGTTATCTAATGAATACATGAAGTAGCACAAATATTTTACAATATAATTTTTATATAGCATCTCTATACACTTTCTATGTAATCTCCTAGGTGCTATTCCTTAACTTAGTTAACGTCAGTCTGCCTAGAAACGTCTCGTTGTTCCTTGGTGTAAGTTTCGGTTTCCAGTCAGCTCCAGTGTCTCATCAAATCGCGGACGTTCTCTCCAATCAGTTCTCACCTGAGTTTACGTGAGTCTAGTGGTTTGCCTGTCGGTTTCCTAACCTAAAGGTTAGCGACTTTTCTCCGCAATCTCGTATACTCTCGTATGTAACGTGACGACGGTGAGAATCAGCAGTGGTTCGAATAGTGTCGGTAACTTACGGGGTATGTGAGCCGGTCGCTCAGAAAGCAATGGCAAACTACTGAGCGTAATCTTGGCAAGTAATCAACAATCAGCTGAATGATGCTGATGTTGACAGCAATGTCCTTTAAAGGATATGCAAATATTTATTTAGTGGTTTACCAAGTTATCTAGGCTGAACTATAATTCACCTTACTCTATTCGCCACTGTTTATTAATTTACGTCATCTATTCTGTGTGCTGTCTAGATCTGTGTCTCACGTAAATATATATTGGACAATAAAGGAAGTGTCAGAGATCACGTCACACGTGGAGCTTGAAAGCATCCGACAGACATTGTTATTAAGGTCTAAAGCTGGCGTCTGTAGACAGAGGCTCCCTTTAGAGCAGGGGTCACCAAATTACGGCCCCCGGGCCGGATCCGGCCCGCGACGTCATTTCATCCTGCCCGCCGGCGGTAACGTATGGAACACGAAAGGTTGTGATGCAATTCTAAATGTAAATATTATGTTTTGAATAATAGCAGATCTTCACACGTGCGGAGACCACCTGGCTGTTATATGTCTTAAATTTACTATTTTCAATTATAAATTATTGTATCTAGATCTTCTTGTTTATTGTAATGTTTATTTATTTCGCGCCATCCCAAGTCTTACCACGGCTCGTGGTAGCGCCGCCTACGCCTGACTTTACCATGGTTTCCATGCAACACACACACACACGCACATCTGTTCCTCCCCCATTTGCGTCAGGCTGTCAACACACGTTCGTTGCTCCAGAAATATTTACTTCTTTTTGCCTGTCATCCATTTTATAGGTATGTAACAAAGATTTCTTTGTTTGAAAATGATAGGTAATGAACTACAAGAGTGAATAGAGGCTAAAATGTAGCAAACATAGCATAAAAATGCCACAGAAGGTAATTACGTACATATCCCCAGCTCAGAAGAATTCCCCGGTCAAGGTGTTATCGAGCTGGTCTCTAGGCGAGTGTCTAACTCTGCTCTAGGCTGCTTATTTAGGCCGGTTCTGTTTATATATTTTGCAAACCTTATTATGAAATATATTCTATTACCAAAGATACCTATAAACTTTATATGTACCTTTGGTGAGCCGTAGCTTCATTAGCGACCCCTAGTCCTCTGCTTTTCTTGTGTTTCAATAGTATTTTATCTATGTTTCTAAATGTTGTGTATCCGTTTAAAGTGTCGTCCCTGGAGTGAGAGGAATCAACACCCACATTATATTTTAACCCCTTATCATTATCCTGGAGAAACCCCTAGAATCCGTCTACAAAACTTCGTCAGTTTATGGACTCCTCTTTCTCTCTCTCTATCACTGCTATATCATGCCCCCTCTCATTCTTCCCCAACGCAACATACTCAACAACTATAGCTTCTAAAAATTAATAACAATTAATTTATTAAAAGAAAAGTGTAATGTATGTGAGAAGCATATGCGAAGAATGTGTGACGTGTTCTATAATGTGTGTAGAATCGGACCCTCAGATCAATAGCCCAGTCAGTTCATCCTTGCAAGAACACACCACAGCACGTTAGGTCAGCACAAGACAACCTCACCGAGTGATGTATCTCTCCTGCCAGACTGTCATATATTTTTGAAGAGAGTGGGAGATCACTGTAGTGCATGCCCCATCTCTAACAAAAGAAGTAGAGCCCCATCCTCTTCTATCTTCAATAACCCCAGAATATGAACCTTGAGTTATCTGCAGGCCTCGTTCTATTAAGTATGTCTAGGAGATATAGATTATGGCCCTGGTGAGAATGGTAATTACTAACTGGGAATCTGCCCCTTCTTTAAGGATTCTTTAGCTCTGGAGCCCCCTTTTAGTTTATCAAATCTGAGGAAAGTCTGGAGAATTTTCTCAGCCTGATTTAGATGAAGAAAACATGGATATTGAGCAGTTGATAGATCTAGAGTCTTCTCTCCCCCATTTTAGTAAGTCATTATGAGTGATTTATTTTTAAACAATCAAACACATAATCAATCACATAAGATTCTGACAACATGATGTACAAAGAAGTTGTTGACTCACAGATAGGTTTGAACTGATAAATTAACAGAAGGTCAATTCATGTTAATCATTTATTGACTGGGCCTGAGCCTTCTGGCCAGTACATACATCTCTATTGTGCTTTACACAAGATATATTAGAAAAGTTGCACATTGGACCATTGTCCCAGACAATCAATAAACAAGCATCAATACATGAGAGGTCAACAAGTGTGAAAACATAGTAAACATTTTGATGTTGCACATGTTAAGTGTGAAAATGATTCAATAATTAAATATCAGTTTCCTGAAATTGGGTGTGGTGTCTACCAATTAGAAAGGTAACCTGGTGACTGGAAGATTAGGTAAGCCAGGGTCCATTGACTGATGGATCCACTTCAGGTCTTCCCGTATAGCTCCACTGAAGGCCTCCCCATACTCTGCTCATGGCCAAGTCATCCTCCATCTCACTTGTGGTTCATCTCTTTCTCTCGGCTTCCCTCTTTCAGGTCTGATTTAGGTGGTTAGTTTGCTGATGTGTTGGGTGGTTGTTGGTATGTAGCCACCAAGATCACTGATGAATATTCACATAAATATATACATTCCTACCAATACAATATTCTAGAAGTAGGTCGGAAGAAATCTAAATTCCTGAAGTAGGAACTAGTTCCCATCCCCTCCTTTTTTCTCTAATCTAGTGTTGGGTTAATTTGGGGTGGTCAGAGTTTATCACACTGTGTACGCCTTGTATCAACTGGTTCCTGCTGTATGTAAGTTCTCAGTTGACCTGGGGTCAGTGAACGTGTACAGTAAGACAGTGACAAGAGTGATAATGTGTCAAGATGCATGTAAATAAATGACATACATTTATAACATTTCTTCCACTCAATGGTGTCTATAATGTGTATAAATAATTCTCTGTGTTTTCCCAATTAACCAACTTCTTCTTCTTCTGTGTCTAATAACTCTCTCCCATTATCTGTTGTTGTTGTAATGTTGAGTGTTGGGTTGTGTGGTGATGAGTGGTGTTGAGTGGTGTTGTGTTTTAAGTTATGTTGAGTAATGAGTTAAGTTCACTTCGTGTGATGGAGTTCCACGAAGCTCAACCCTTCTGATGCAATGCAGTTCATAAGTGCTCTTATCTTATTAAAATTTGACATAAATATAATTATTTATTCCGTCAAACCCTATCCATTCAATAGATGAAGCAGAAAGAAAAAATTAGATTTCTCTCTCAACTTTCTAAATTGAAAATAGACATAGATAAGTCTGTTTTAAAACAAGGCACCTATTCTAGTACACGAACTGTCATTTTAGCTGTAGATAGTGATAGCATTGTTTATCAGTGTTTCTGATGAAATGCACAAGATTGCTTTAGAATCATCACTTCGTACAGTTGTTCAGAATAGAATGGAGTAGTATAATGCACTTCTTAAAGTTAATAATTATCTTTAAGAATATCAGAGATTGTAGTTTCATCGAAGCGAATATTAGAGTCAGTTTGCCCGGGAACGGCTCTGCGTCGTTAGAATCTACAGTCGAGCATTTTTTACATTTCAGAGGTTTTAATTAATAATAATACATTTCAATTGACATTACAAACACGGGTTACCATTACTTGATACTTGATACATCGGGTTCTTAGTCTAATCTCGGGAATCACAAGCTTACCTCAGATCTAGACACCCCGCAATTCCATGTTTGAAAATTTGGTCACACCAGCTTCTCACATCAATTATCATATGCTAAATATGCGTTGGTGCGAAAGCGGGTCACATGTCGATTTCGTCCAATGGGTTTCCGAGCTTTGTCTGATGAAATCTTTCTAAGAATCCACGTCATCTGTCACTTTTGCAGTTCCAGTTTCGATGTTAAGTTTTAAGTCCTAGTCTCCGTTTGCGGTTGTGAAGTCAATTTCTTTTAATGTTGTTTCCTCTTCTTGCGGCATGTTTTGGTAACTGAATAATGGTGGTTAGCGTTATGCCACACAGACACTGACTTTCTTCTGTAGCTATCTGGTAATCCATCTACATGATCATCCGAAATAGATACAGTCTATATTTTACCACTGATCATGAACCGGTTGCACACTGCACATTATAAGTTCCTATAGTTCCTAAAATGTACAAATCTCGGTACGGTGAAAATAGGTATCACTGTTATTTGTATTAGACTTGATCCTATCTAGTGTCTATATTGTCTCAAGTACAATGTTCGTTGTAATATTTCACTGGAATCTACCACACCATGTGAATGTTACATTTAAAGTTCTCGTTTAGTTACTAGTGTTCGTATGATATGTGGTGTATCAACAAACATCACCCATCCTAGGTGAACCCTATCACATAGGAATCGGTTTTGCTCTTCTGAGCCATGTTATGGTGGACCCTCCTGATCATGGGCCCAGCGTAAACATTATTATACCACCTTTCTTCTCGGACGTTATTCATTTTCCGAAAGAAAACATTTGACTGTTCAACTGGTGGTCTTCCCAATCGGAGTAAAACTTCTTCAAAAGTGTAGATCTTCCTCGTAACTGGCAGGGAACCTGTTAGAGAAATAACACACCTGGTGAGAGCACTAGTCACTGATCCTACCAGCTGAGTATAGGCCTACGGCCTCGCTCAGATATTTATCAGCGAACTGAACTCTGTCATAGAACAGATGGGCTCATCACCTAGGTCCGAATCAGGCTATGACAAGGAAAGACCAATAAACAGAGTGCAGAACCCCAGTGGGCACACCACTGAAAAATACTACTATTGGACACTTCCCCCATCTCCGAACCCATCCTCAATCTCTCCAAATATCACCCCACTACACTATTCTCACTAGCAGAGCTAATTCTCACTTCACTACTCTATTCTCAACTAACAGAGCTAATTATTTCCTCACCCTAGCTAGTTTTAACAAGGCTACTGCCTATATTAATTAGGCCTAAATGTACTATATGCAATACCTTATGCAAAACCGCATCACTCCCGGATGGCCTCTACAATTTGCCATAAAGACACATGTTATTTAATCTTTAATTAAATCTAACACTGTAGATGCTCTC
Organism: Cepaea nemoralis; assembly: GCA_014155875.1. Lineage (NCBI taxonomy): Eukaryota > Metazoa > Mollusca > Gastropoda > Stylommatophora > Helicidae > Cepaea > Cepaea nemoralis. Next base: position 841,507 of record JACEFZ010020840.1, read on the forward strand.
CGAATTCCTAACAGCGGTACAGAAACACGTCAGCTCAAGTCAACTTTCTTGTCTACACTAACTGTAAACAAGTCATGTTTTTGTCGAAGAGCCTTGGTGTGTTCTAGTGAAGTTCTTTGATGTCAACACATCAGATGGTTCCAGGGGCAGACTATCCATTTCAGAATTATTCTCTTCCCTTTTGTTTAATCAATGCAAAAGTGGTCTCTCTTGTTTCAACAACCAAAACAAGCTAGCCTGTTTCCTGCATTCTCCTAATCTGGTCACAATAACAAGCCTACAATTTTCTGTCTTGTGGGGAATTTTCAAAGACGACTGTCCTGTTTGATCCCACCGACTCCCCGTAGTAAACAACTTGTAGTGGCGAATACAGCCTGTCGCTGTTATTTTTATCATCTGATTGTTAAATTACAGTGATTTCACGACATCGGTGTGGAATTTTGGTGTAGTATGTATTATGCAAGGGTGTGATGGATATGTACACCTCGCCTGTTCTTGCTTACAGGATCCTCTGTGCTGTTAACTAGGGGCGGTGGGCGACTGCCCTTTGCTGCTGCTGATTCCTGTATGCTAGGTGTTGTGGACTTTTGTTGTGTGATGTGGCACCTTTTTCTGGTGGCTATGAGCGAGTGACTATTTGCTGCGAAGCTATATGGTGCTGAAGCTTAGTGTAAAGTGACGGTGGAACTTGCCAGGCTCAAGTCCCAAGGTTCCAGGAGGCATCATACGGGTGCAGGTGAAAGTACTCTTATCACCTTGTTTACATACAGACTCTAAAGACATTGACTTCTGTCGAGTGGAGTGATGAAATGTCCATCAGACTACTCTCACCCAATTGACTGTTCATTGCTGTATGTCTGTCTGTTAGTGTGTTCATCTGTGTGTTCAAGTCAGAATCTCCAATAAAGATTCTAGATTTGCCTTTATAAGGTTGTTCTCTTATAGTCAGTTAGGTGTCTTCTTGTGTCCACAGTCTTCATAAGGGTAGTGTCATCCGTGAACCGTCCTGGGGACGATCTAGTAAGAGGGAAGACAGAGGGTAATAACGAACCCAATGAAAATATATGGGCAACCACCGAGAACCAGGCCGGTGATGCACACGTGACATGGATACATGTATGCTTCGGGCATGTTTAACTAATCAAAGATAGGGAGTAGTATGTTGGATATTTCCCCCGCGGTATGCTGGTGTGTTGGGAAACAAGCAGGCGAATAATGTGGCTGGGTCTGAAATTCTGGGTGGCACGATAGGGGCAGGTGTGGTCAAGCTGATTTGGGATCATGTGTGCAATGTGGAAGATCTCAATCAGAGCCTGGATTAATATTATGAGGCATTATTATTGGAACTCATTATGACACCTGGGAGACTGCAGCCAGAGGCCGACATTCGTGGCGTGCATCATTACGCAAGGATGCAGTCACTTGTGAGGCAATCAGGACTGCAAGAGCTGTGAAGAAAAGACATAACAGACAAACCACTGCAGAAAATCCTCCTCCAGAAACGTCAAGCATTCTTTGTCCACATTGTCAAAGAACATTTCTAGCCAAAATAGGCCTTATCAGCCATCTTTGAACTCACGGCTCCATACTTTCAACCCCACTGTATGAAATGAGTGGTCATCATCATTCTTGATGGATAAACAAGAACACAACAACATGAGGCAGGCAGCCAGCCACAATAGGCGTTGACTCAGTACTACGAACAAAGGCAAGACGGACACAAAATTAGACAACTACGAGTGTCAGTAGTATATGGACTCTTCGCTGACTGGTGAAGATGCGGAAGTAGTACGTAAAGAAATATCCCGGGTTACTGTGATATCGGTTGTTTACGCAACTCAACACCTCGTACATCCCCTGGGCGAGAATTATAGAGTATCAATTGTTGCACCTCCAACTCAAAGCTGTATGCTGGTAGATCCCTGCACTCCCGGTCCAGTGTGAATATGACCCTGCACAGGTCTGATATTTCCTCTGGTAATCTGACCTACTTCTCGACGGTTCCAATATTAACAAATTTGCACAATTATTTAACTGTCGTCTGATTGAGCTATCCGTGATTGTCCTCTACCACACTGCGACCCTCATCTGTATCTCAGGACTTCACGCGGGAGGTGTTCCTTATCTGTGGCCACTTGGAGACGTGGTTTAGCCTGCTCAACACATGAGCCTTTCAGCACTCGCTGGCAAGGCTAGGTTGTATCCTATGCACTCAACCGGCGTGTCCTTTGTGCATCAGAGGTTCTCCCGTAGTTGAATTATATATACTCTATAGTTTCACTCATCATCATCATGTGCCATACCGATAAGCATTGGCGATCACGTTTCGCCATCGCACACGATCACCAGAGTCGTTGGTAAGCTTTTTGTTCTTGTCTCGACCATACAAAGCCATCGCGGTATTTAATTTTAAGCCTTCCCCTTGTTCTTTTCCCCTCGATTTTGCCAGTCGTCATTCATGTTTTCTAATTTATTTCTTCTCATATTGTGTCCAAAACATTGTGACTGTCTACGTATAATTTACAGATTTCATTTATTTCTTGAAGGACTTGATCATTAGTTTTTCTGTCTGTCCATGGTTTTCTTTGCAATTTCCTCACAAACCACATTTCCACAACCATTAGCTGGTCTTTCAGTTTGTTTGCTCATCGCCCATGCTTCAAATCGCTGCAAAAGTGCTCGTTCTGTGTAGTACCTCATCACTCATTTTCCCGTTGCGTTTATTGGTTTCACTAGCTGCCTCTTTTATTGCGTCGTATTCACAAAAATGAGAGACATAGGTGCGAAAATCATTGCAATTAAAGGAAGCCAACTCTGTGGCACTCGGCACCTTGTTAATCACTGAGTCAACATAAGCTAGAATGAGAATCGGTAATCTTTACAAGAACACGATCATAAGCAACAAAACGGACTTTGAAGCTTAACCCTTCGTTACCACAGAAACCACAAACGTGCACTAATACAACATTAGCAATACCACATGATAAAGAGAATATATATGTGACATGCGGGAAAGCGTGGGCGGTCATGACTCGCCATATCACTCGATCACCAGTGTCGTGGATCAGCTCAGTGTTCCTGTCTCGTCCATGCATATGGCCAAGCCATCCAGGTATTTGCCTCTCTGTCTTCCTCTTGATCTGTTCCCTTCGATCTTGCCAGTTGTCACTAAGTTATCCAATCCGTTTCTTCTCATAACATGTCCAAATAATATTGGCTGACTACGTCTAATTTCTCTAATCAATTTACTATTTTAATTTGTCTCCTGTAGTACTTGGACATTGGTTTTTCTGTCTGCCACATAGCGATTGCCCATACACAGCATGCGAAAAGGATAAAAGGAAAATCCCAAGGGATAGCAAAGTGGACAGTGCAATAGAAAACCAAAGAGACGGGATGTGTCACAAAAAACGTAAACCTAACGACCAAGGGCATACGCTGTGGAGCCATATTAGGAACCGGTCGTGTTTACAATTCCGGAAACCGAAACCGTG